>APFE030484040.1:0-23412 GCA_000404065.3 Pinus taeda | reverse complement strand
CGACCTAACAATAATAATATAAAGCCACAAAAATAACAATAGAGGGATTCTATGGGGCACAGTAATAACAATATGGGGATAATAGGGGAACAACAATATTAATAAAGGATGAAACTACAAGATTAATGTGGTGATCACTAGTATTATAGGGACCCAACACATTCTCTCTGGTTTCTAGTTCCAGTTTGTTTATTACAGTATATTCTTATTTTTTGGTATTGAAATCATTGTTACTGAAATTATTGGATTTGATCCTTCAAATTTTAACATATTTCCTTGTATATAACTGAGGCATTTAAAACTTTTTATAATTGAGATGTTTGTTATTACATTTCCATGCATGTGTGATAATCTAATTGGTTTCTTAAACTGTTACCTAGTTTCCTGTAGAGCTTATTCCAATTCATCTTTTGTTTCACTCCTTACTCAAAGGCTCCTTACGGCCATAGTATATCAAATTGGAATAACTCAAATTTTTGGGTCACAAGTGAAAGGTCACTACAACTAATTCCTAATTCTATCGCCCTTTCTCTATAGAAATTTCCAATGAATTATATTCATGGATTATTCCAATCGTGTAAGGGTTATGATGTTCCCAGTTAATAATTAAAAACCCGTAATCTCATACGTTGTTTTTATTATAGCTCTGATACCACTTGTTATAGATTTAACTCGGAAATACTATACATTTGATACGAAAATATAACACAATGCAAATAAACCCAGAAATAATATGAAATGATTCTTTATTGATCAAAACCCTTAAGGTAGGGCAACACCATACATTCACTCCTTAAGGAAGGAGAACACTCCACAAGCCATATGCATGTTCATACAATAATCCTTCACACCTCTCCATGTGGAGTCTCTAGCCTCTATATAGGCCTCATACATACAATACAATGGGTCATTACCATGGTTCCCTCATACCATCGAACTAATACCATGGGCCCATTACATTATTACTAACTACTTGTGGTCCCTTACATGATATTGGTTAACCTCCTTATTTATTACTATGGCCCATCCCCTTATTACATTATTTCCTTGGGTACCTCCCTTTGTACCCCATATTACCCCCCCTAGGTATATAACATTCCACCCCCCTTAGCATGTTTCATCCCCGAAACATGGGAAGAACACAAATAATAAGATCTACTCAAAAGAGTAGTCCATTGGTACCATGCACATGCATCTAGCCATCCAAGAGAAAGGTGAACCCTCGGTCTCGCTCGTGCCTCGCTCACTTGAGATGGAAGTTGACTGTGGTAGCTCTTCTATGTTGATGTGTAGTAGGTGGATCTTTGCTCCTCTTTATCTGTCCTACGGGGGTTGTTGTCCTTGTGTCTAACTGGTTGCCATCTTGATGGTTGTCTTGCGGGGTGATGTGGGTGATGATATGTTGAAGTTTTAACCCACGGTATCTTTTTCTTTAATTCACCCCTTACTGGAGCCTGACTGTTATCTGGTGCACGTTGTGGTGCCTGCTGTGGTGTCTTATCTTCTAATATTACTTCAACCACTGAACCCTCATCTGATGTATCAGCACCTGTAACCTTTTCTCCTTCAACCTTTGTTTGTGTTTGATTGTCGATCATCACTGGCTCATCATCTAATATGTCAGTCCCTAGAACATGTTCTGCTTCAACCTCCTTGGACTCTACCTGTTTATTGATGGAAATATCCTGTAATGTAATTTTCTTCTTTTTATACCAGAGTTTCAAGAATTTCTTCTGCACATTAATATTGATAGTACCCATAGATTCCATCCAATAATATCCCAAAACAACATCCATATTATCCATCTCTGAAGTATAAAAACCACCATGCAACACATACTTATCCATAGAAACCTTCAAATGCTTGTACTCTTGAACATCCTCATCATCCACTTGTGTGTTTTCAATGTGTTTCGCTAGAATTTGCAATTTTTTTGCCAAGTTAACATTAATAAAATTATGCTTGCAACTAGGATTTATAGAAACAATGATCTTCTCCTTTGGAATCAATCCATGAATTTGTAATAAGGATATATCAGTAGGAAATAGCCCCACATGTTTCTCATTATCTTGTTTTCTGGCATGAGACCATCTGTCTAAAAGTAATTTTTCAAATTCTTCATCGGGCAGGTTGGAACACTTCTTTTGGTTAAGTAATCCCCACCATGTCGCTGCCTCATCTTCAAAATTAAACACTACAAAAGTTCTCTAATTATGTGCCCATAATGACTTATGTTTTTTTATGTATTCTTCAATAGTAAGACCATTATCTTTTCCTGTAAAAAGAACCGCCATGAAGAGGGTTCTGAAAAATTCACTTACTTGGAGAAAATTTGAAATTGTCACAGTTCCGTTAATATTGCTCAGAATCCCTATTATAACCTATTTTCAGAAATGGAACAATCATTCTTCATCTGCCCATGTGATAGAAATCTTGATCCAGGCACTGGAATTTCAAATCTACACTGCAACTCTCCCGCTGTCACCAAAATTTTTGTAAAAAAGAGCTGATATTAAATCAGCGTTATCTCTCTTATCCGGACTCCAATTTGACTAACTTTTTTTTTGAAATCGGGTATTTTTTCACAAAGAATTCAGATCTGCAATTAGATTCTATAGATCTTTCATCAAGATATCTAGATATGTGCCACAAACTTGTTGACCCGAAAAATTGTCTGTAACCCCACCGATTTTTAAATCAACGATATCTCCTTCATCCAAACTCCGATTCGACTATTTTTTTTTTGAAATCGGGTATATTTTCCCATAGAATCCATATCTACAATTAGATTTTGCATATATTGCACCAAAATGTACATATCTAATCTGCAAACTCGTCGCCCCCGAAATCCTACAAAAAATAAATAAAAATAATTCTCCACTGTTTGCCCAAGAAAGTGCTCCGATACCACTTGTTATAGCTCTGATACCACTTGTTATAGATCTAACCCAGAAATACTATAGATCTGATATGAAAATATAAGACAATGCAAATAAACCCAGAAATAAGATGAAATGATTCTTTATTGATCAAAACCCTTAAGGTAGGGCAACACCATACATTGACTCCTTAAGGAAGGAGAACACTCCACAAGCCATATGCCTGTTCATAAAATATTCCTTCACACAATTCCTTGACATCCTCCATGTGGGGTCTCTAGCCTCTATATAGGCCTCATACATATAATACCATGGGTCATTACCATGGTTCCCTCATACCATCAAACTAATACCATGGGCCCATTACATTATTACTAACTACTTGTGGTCCCTTACATGATATGGGTTAACCACCTTATTTATTACTATGGCCCATCCCATTATTACATTATTACCTTGGGTACCTCCCTTTGTACCCCATATTACCCCCCCAGGTATATAACATGAGTTGTGGACCATTTACTTTGATGGATCAAAGACACAGGACAACTCAGGAGTCGAGTGTCTTCTGATCAACCCTTGCAATAAGAATCATCTAGTATCAAGTTGCTTGGAGTTCAAGTGCATGAACAATGTAGGAGAATATGAAGAACTCGTGTTGGGCTTGTAGAAGGTCATTAGCCTCAGCGTGGTCATACTCAAAGTGGTAGGTGATTCAGAGATAGTGGTACAGAAGGTACATAACACCATTCATTGTTTATCATCACATCTCAAAAGTTACCAACAATAGCTATGGTGACTAATCTCAAACTTCAAAGCATTTAATATCATTTCCCTACCATGTACGTGTAATGCATCTGCCAACACATTGGAAAATACACCCTCGGGAATGTAACCAATTAGGGATAGCTTTACTATTCAAATTTTGTACAAACCATATATCCCAGATAACATAACTAACTCCCTGATGTTTAATGATGATCAACAAATACTTCATTTCATGGACAACATTGACTTATTCAAAGATATAGTGATAGACGATGAACATCACGAACACTCTCTACAAACGGAACCTAGTAACATGAAAGGCCACATTATCAAAAAAGGTATGGAATCATTGGAAAACCTATATGACTTGAAAGAACGGATCCAAGGGTCAAGGAACAAGAAGATCCATAGTTACACCATGAGGAATGCACTGATAAACCTAGGAAGAGAAAAGGACCCAAAGTTTGTCAATATTGGTACCTAGGAAGAGAAGGGCGACAAGTCTTTATCTACTTGTTCAAACAGTACTGATATGTGTTCGCTTGGACATCTAATGATCTGAAAACTTGTGGCACGCGGATCATCCAACATATCATCCCAATAAAGACAAGACCCCCCTAGCAAATCCAGCTCTTCCTAAGCCACCAAAGTATATTCCTCCTTGTGCTTTATGTGATGTCGTTGGTCATGCAACCAATAACTATCTTGAAGTCCCTCATGTGAAGAATTTGGTCACTAATACCTTCCCTGATTCCAACATTCCTAAGGTCCATGTCATCTTACCTGAGTCCACTAAGAAGAATAGACCATTACCCACCAACCACCCATGTGCTTTGTGTGATAGCTATGGCCACTATACCCATCACTATGCCCGTCTTGTATATTTTCATCATTACACTTTAATTTCTTTACAAATTATACGTCACTCGTAATGAGTCCACCTCTCCATTACCTATGGATTTTGGTCCCACTCCTACAACAGAACAAAAGGTCTCTCAAACACCCATTATGATCCCTCCCCTTAATGTCAAAATGATGGATAATACTGCTCCTACTCTCTACCTATCATCATTGATGAGATCGATGCTTTGGAACTCGCTTGATGTCTCCTCTTGTGTCTATTGAGCCTTCTTCAACGAACACCCCCGTCTCAACATTGGTAGATATTCCATCTACTTTTCATATGTCTCCCAACCTTGATGATGCATATGTGAATATTTCCTCTCATGAGAATGATGGAGGTAGCTCTTCGTCTTCATGTGGTACTTCTTCCTCCAATCCACCCATCTTCTATTCTGATGAAGACATCATGGAAGCTGTGACCACCCCTGATTACCCTTGGGATGATATGGAGCAATGTGCGTACTTCCTTCTGGAGAGAACCCATGACCAATATGCTATGAATTCCAAAATACTTCATCCATGGTGAGGTCGATTGGTTCCATTTCCCCTTACTTCTAACCCGTGAATTCAAAACACATCCACTGTGTGCCCATTACATTTCCATCAAATGTTTGGCTAACGGGGCATCCACTTTTGAGATTCTAGGAGATGTAATTCTCTGCAACCCTCTTAGTGAATCTAGTAGTGTTGAATTTAGCACCATTATTCTTCCCCATAGAGAAGAACCTCTAGAGTCTCATATCACTTCAGATCACTCTTGGGATGATCTAGTTACTTGTCCCTCCATCTTACCTCAACAACCTGGTCCCTTAGACATTGTTGGTGTTCAACCACAACATTTTATAGGTGAGCATCAGTCCCTTATATTGGAAGCCACTGTTTGGTATAGTGAAACCATGTATGTGAAACCAAAAATCCATTCCATTTGATTCCTATATGCAGTGCCAAACAACATTGGTAATCCACCATTTCCTTTCTCTAACTGTATCTATCCATTTTTCCCACAAGAGGACAACCATAAATAAATGGTGAACCACATCATCCCAATGTGCTTGGGATCCACTACTCTAAACACATCTAGTAAGCCCATAACATGCTTAATATATCCATATAAAACTAGGGGGAACATATGCTCTACATCTGCTCATGATCCTCTGCAGGATCTTGTGCTAGTAGGTTTGAATGCCTGAATCCATTATTTGAGCACATTGAACAACATGGCACTCCACAAACTCCTCCTACTAGGGTGTATCATTCTCACCTTTGCATACCAGATTAATCCCCTCCATCACATATTATGGATGGAAGTATCCCATGATTGGGGGCATGATGCCCCCCTAGCCATATTCTCACTTGATCAAAATAAGTCTCTAACTCAACCGCAATGATATAGGTATGGTCGATTACTGTCTCATTCCTTGGATAGTTTGTCCTACCGGCCTCCTCAATAATCCATATACACATCGCATATTGTAGATGTTTGATACCATATCTTCAAATATTCTAGTCTATGTCATACCACATTTACCATCTGGTCCCCATGATTGACTTAGTGGGCAAGGATGATCCTAGACCTTCTCTAGTAGTTCATTCTTGTATTCCTTTCTTACCTTGATTCTTCACTAGGAACCATTCTTCAAATAAGCATTAAGGCCATCATTAGACAAGTAAGGTCACCTACCTGAAATTAGAAGATCCAAATTTTAATGATTGGTTTGCTCGCTACAATCTCCACAAGATTTAGGGTCTTCTCCTCCTCTCCAAATTCTCCACAGCTCAATATGCAAATGAATTTGATTTGGGGGGAAAGTCCCTTTTTTAGGAAAAAACATAGTTTTTCCATTTCTCATTGTGACTAAACCATAGCTTATTTTTATGAATCATCAACATCATTTGAAAGATCCCACTTCTTTGTATAATTAATCTCCATTTGGTTTTGGTAATTTGACACTTCACCAGGACACCATTTTTTCCATGAGATCTCACTTTATCACCTCTTAAAATTGAATATCATCATTTGAGCTACCCCTACTCTGCTACCACTTAACCTTTTTACTGGTTGACTCACGTGTTGATTTTCATCATGATTAGCCATCATTTACATATGTTTTCATGATCCCCTTCGGGCCTCTACCATGTGGCAGAATCATCGAGTCACCCTTGTTTAGAGCATCCGAGATGTGTCACCCTTGTAATTATGGAGTCTAATTTGAGTTCCCTTGATCCTCGTTACAATTTTTCATTAGTCTTCATGTCGCATTCCTCCCATTTTGCTCATATTTGACCTCCATTTGTACTACTATGTCATTGTCGAACCCCTATTTGAGTCATTGACCATCCCCTCCAAGATCATGTCCGTCGCTACCAGGTCAACCATTTTTATTATGCTCTGAAAAGGGAAGTCATCATTCGACCACCCATATTGTTTCTTTCCATCATCATCCCTAGTGTTAGTACATTAGTTACTCTACTATTTTCTGTCATGCCTTTGTTGAGGATTCATCATTGCCTTAAATGGTGGGCTCTCTTCTGTTGACCTCAGAACATTTATTCTATAAGAGTAGTTTAGAGGGCGGTGTACCTTGGCCCCATATTCCATATTTATTCAGTGCCTCAGATCAAGAAAAGGGACTTTTTATTTCGCTTTGACTTGGTTATTTCTCACGTGCTCGACTTCAACTCCTCATTGCATGATTAAGATTCGTACGCCTGATGGTTCGGTGCTCTCGATGATTTTCCCAATGATTCGAAGGTGTGTGTGAGATGTTTCAAACCTCATGAGGGAGTGGCCCTTCACGTAGCCCCGAACATGCCCGGATGACCATAGATGTTGATCTAGCCTCTAATGTAGTTCTACAGATGTGATGGGTTTGGTTTCTGTCACTTGCAGCACCCACAATATGCATGTCACTTTCATATGATCCATTCAGGTCTTCAAATCCCTTTCCTGTTCAACATGGCTTCCTTGGTTTTGATCCCCCCTCCCCATGTCAGCTTGAGGGGCATTATGTCTCATGTACTCAAATGTTATTCTATTCAGCCCTCGCTTATGTTTTTCCAGGTGCATCATGTATATGGGATCCATTGTATTATTTTCTCACCCATTAATGCCAATGTATGATGTATGATGTATGATGTATCATGTATCATGTACTTAGTATATAAGTCCTACATTGTTAGGTTCATCATTATTCTTTATACTGTGTTATCTCGGCGAGTATGGGCATGCCTCCTTTGCCTCATTTGAGATCATGTACCACCACTTAAAAGGAGATTTCTACCAGTTTAGTGGGTATTTCCTCATCCATTATTTGTCCGTCCTTGATTTGCTTCAGTTCTTTATTTCTCTCCTTCATTGCCCTTTTGGTGTCTTGTGGAAGTGTAATCTACAATGTATTCTGGTCATATGATTTTCACCTAATGCTCATACATGTGGGGGAAATCTGGTATCACCAAAAAATGATCACCTAGCCATTTCTAACTAGGTGGATTGAAATAAACCATGTATATTTTATTTTACCATAGTAAAAGGACTTTCACTGTGGAAAATAAGTTAGTAAACCACTTTTATTAAATTATTTTCTGATTTAAACTAAGAAAACCCATAAGAATAATTAGATAAATCATTATTTATCTAATTCTCTCTAGGAGTAATTATTAAATCATTATCTAAATAATTATTATCACATTTGACTAAATCCCTTAGGAATATTTAAATAAATCACTATTTATTTAATTTTCTTTATTTTTGTTATAAGAATAATTATTAAATCATTACTTAATAATAATTTTGATTTCACACCATTCTTAATTCTTGTGAAACAATTAATAAATAATTTTATTTGTTAATTATTTCTAAATAAAGATATTTGACCATTTTACATGTCTTTTCCCTCCCCAATAAATATAAAAAAGTATTCCAAGTGGTCATATCTTGATTTGGTTAATATTATTATATTATTCTCCATTTTCAAGATTAACTCAATAATTTGTTATAAATAGGAGAGATTTTCATTCATTCTTCACCATGATCATAATCATTATCAACATTATCATCTTTTTCTTTGAGCCCCCATTTTGAGTTCGTTTGTTCTTTTCACATATTGAGAGAGAGAATCATTTTCTCAAGCATCAAGGATATCAAAAGACCCATCCCATGGAGGGGGACTTGTAGACCCATCTATAGATCTCCTTCACCAGGTATTATTAATAAAATATTTATTCATTCAAATCCCTTCCAATTGAGTTATTGCATTGGCTATTTTATATTGTTGCTTTCTATTTTGGATCGTCTATACTTTGGTTGCAAGTTTTCCATTTTTATTGCAGATCTGAATCACTAGCAGCCATCAAATTGTTGTTAGGGTCACTTCTCACCTATTGAATTAACTGAAGAGTTTTCGGTACACCTTCCAAGAAATTTCACACTAAGAGCACACACGTGGGTTAATGTGAAGGTCCCATGTGACCCGATCACATTGTGCCATGTAGCACCCAATTGGAATCCCACAAGGGCCTGATCAACCTTAAGAGAAGGCTTGAACACATGGATGGATTGGTCTATATATATAGAGATATGTTTATAACCATATGTGTTCCATTTAAATTAAATGAAATAACAAATGAAAATGGGGGAGGCCCATGGCTTGACCCCGAGACCTATGCCTAACCAATGCTCTATATTACACATTCCAACTAATGTGCTATCGTGTGGCCAGTGATTTCGCCGCCAGAAAAAATATATCTAAAATTCCAATTTTCCATCACAGAGGGAGATGGAGGTTAGGTCATGGAGGTTCGAGAGATGTTTGAAAATGCAACTACGTTTTGTCTTCATAATTGTTATTTTGTTTATATTATTTTATATTTCATGTAAACATCAAAAGAAGAAAAATAAATATTATTTTTCACATATGGGTTTCGTGCTCAAATTATTTTGTTATCGAGGTCAATCATGTTATTCATGCTTCTAGAGTTTATTGAGTCAAAATAATATTTCGCATACGTCAAAATATTGTCCTAGAGGTAAGTCCCATTTGGAATTTGAAGGGAAAATGGAAAAATATTTTTATTTGTGTCAAAAATGTAATATTTGTGTCTACATGACCAAGTTGGCCCTCCCTCTTCAAGTCAACATGGAAAGGGGTAATTCAACCTCATATATGTGTATAAATAGAGAGAGATTGACCTCTTTTCAAGCACCACTCAAGCAAGTTTGATCTCCAAGACAGGAAGAGTGGAATTCAAGACAAGAAAACGTTGGGAAACAAGAGAAATAAGGAACCAACAAAATCGAAGTTTTTTCCCTAAAATATGGCTTATATCTCTCACAAATGCGAAATTTTGAAGTTGTTTTAGGGACCATTGTTATAGATTGAATACATGTCCAAAATTATGAAGCTAGAGTGATAAATTTTGAAATTGGGCACAAAAGTTCTAAATATGAAGTTGTTGGAAAGTTCATCGCTTGAGTTGAATTTGACTTGTTGGAAGAGCTTGGGAGCATGGCTGACTTGGGTGTAGTTGGAGGTCTTGGTATTGTTGTTTTGGTCTTGCATTTGTCATTTAATTAGATTCTATAAGAAGAGAACAATTTTTTGGGTTTTCCCTTTGGAGGGGTTTCTCCCTAGTGTGGAGCCTATATCCTGTGTTCATTTTCTATTTATGATCTTCATTGTTTATGGTTTTGGTAATTGTTTTATGAAAATAATATAATAAAATAATAGAAATTCAACATAACTTCAAAATCATTTGTTAATAAAAAAGAAAATGCCCTAATTGTTTTCCGTATAGATTTCTCAACATGGTATTAGAGCTTAGGTGAATGAGAAGGCACCTTGATGATAATTTCTTTTGGCATATGAAGAAGACTTTCAACATACAAACTAGGAAGGAGATTACTTGTAGGAAGGACACAATGAAAGATAATAGGAAAGATAGCAGGAGGCACATTAGGGAAGGGTACAAGGATGGTTACAAGAAACATGGCTCAAAAGGATATTCTTGATAGAAGGTTACTACTCTTCCATTGAATTCCTTTTATCTTGAAGAAGAACATTAAGTTCTCTCTCTTGGAAGATTCTTTGGAAGACAAGGAAGCATCAAGAATCCTAGGAACATCATCTACACTCTTTCGAGCATCTTAAAGACACTCATATTTCGAGTAAGTTTTACATTCTATATGGCTCAATCCTAAAATCAAATTACTTCATTTGTAAGGAATATAAATAAGCTTGATGGTTCAAGAAAATTTCAAGCATAGAAGAAAATAATAGACTTGATACTTGTAGAAAATGAAGCCATGAACCATGTTCTAGGAAACGTTGTAGAACCAAAGAAAGACAAGTCTTGTGAATGGGATATCTATATGAAAGGATAAGTGAGAGTTAAAAGGATTCTCATTGGATCCATTAAGAATCATCTCATTCCATTTTTGGTAGATTTTGGCACATCTAAAGAACTGTATGACAAGTTGATAAAATTATATTTGGTAAGAATTACAAGTCAAAATATATCTCTAAGAAATAAGATTTACAAGAAAAAGGTTATCAAAGGATGAAGACTTGAACTTATATCTTTTACATGTTTCACAATTGAGGGATAAATTACAAGGACTTGCAGAAAATGTGACTAATTTTGAACTAATAACTTGTATACCTAATGCATTACCTCCCGGATGGAGTAGTTTTCTAACAAGCATTTACTCAAGGAAGGACACTCTGGACCTTGATGAGATATGGCCTTTGTGAAAAAACAATATGATTCAAGTTGGATCATTATATTGTTTTTCATCCATCTCGATGCATTTGGAGTGGAAAAGGTAGAGGAACCATCTCATGGAATTGTTTTTACCAGCGAGACCCAGTTTGGCGAAATAGGGACATAAACTTTCCAAGAGCAGTTTGAGGCATCAAATGACATGTTTTGGGGGTAAAAATTTCAATCCATAGTTTCACACCTTTCCATACTATTCTACACACAAAGATATTTCCAATGGTGCAAGAAGCGTGTCAATCAAACTTTGTATGTAAACGTTATGCCACTCAAAAGTTGACCTTCTTGTTTTCACACCTACTATTCAGCAGGATGTCACATCAGCCCCCATTATTCATCGAAAAGGGGCTAGAAGAGTTTATTTTGTAACTCTAGTTATGAGTTGATGTAGTCATACCTAACCACTAGTGGGCTACGAGGTTGTGTTATAACTGAGCCACTAGGAGGAGGAGGCATTCCATTATTTCAAGAGAATTTTGTTCCATAACTAAGCAAAGATGTCTGGGAGAGATAGGAGGTAGAGCACATAGAGAGGGTTTGTGCACTCTAACAGAAAATGGGACGCATGCATTACTTCCTTGTACCGACAGCCATATTTCAAGATAGAGAAAGAGAGTGAGGTAGCCTCACCTTCCAGCTGGGTTCTCTCCCAAAACGTTTTCTGAGAGAGCATATCTTATGTCTTGATTTACCTAAAGAATAGATTGTGGTAGAATAACTGAAATATCATTTTTTATGAAGGTTTTATTTTTCATTTATACAATTTAGTTTAAAATATAAATTATGGATTTTGGTAAAATATATTAGTATCAATCTTTATAAATGTTGTATTTATTTATATATGATTTTTAAATTTAATTATATTAAAGTTTTATTAACATATTTAATATGGTAGGAATCACTATGGATGATAAGTATATGAATGTCAGTTATCAGCTAAATATTTTTAAAGAAGAAATTTATTATTTTATTTTATGTATAATTTACTATAATAACAAAGAGTTTAGTAAAATGCTTGGGAGTACGAAATCTATTTTTGGCAAGTTTGTTTGTAATAATATTTGAAAGTTTTGTAAGTTTAAACCTTTCTTTTATCTTCATGATTAAATTTTTAAAATCCAATTTAATAAGCATGTCTTTGGGTCAGGAATGGAAAACAACACCGTGATTAAAGCTACTAAATAAATGATCAAGGAGGAAGTAAAATGGATTTAGAATATAGCATAAATGAGTTGCCTAACACATTTTTGTTCTAGTAAATAAATTTTAAAATCCAATTTAATAGGCATGTCTTTGTTAAAGAAATGAAAACAACACCGTGATTAAAGTTACTAAATAAATGATCAAGGAGGAAGTAAAATGGAGTTACAATATAAGATAAATGAGTTGCCTAACACATTTTGTTCTAGTAAATAATTACTTTAGAATTTTTTTTTAGTTTTTATTTTATTTATTATATCAAATTTGATATCGCAAGTTGGATGATTATGTTTTTTTTTCCATTATAAAATTATATATTTTTAATAAGCTTAATTCATCTTCCACTACAAATTAATTAATTCTAAGATTTTTAAAAATATAAAATAAGAATATGATGGAATATCAATAGAAGAATCAATTTCCATTAAAATTACTTATTTTTTAAATATTTGAATGTATATTAAGTTGGTGAAATGACTGCGGATATAATTTTTTATAAAAAGATATTATTCTTAATCCCATCTTTCCTTTTATTTTATTTATTTTAAATATAAGTATCAATAAAGTTTTATTTATCATGTCAATTTAATACGTACATTTAATACGTAGGAATCAGCAGGGATACTACGTGAATTTACTATTTTTTTGATAATAATAAATATACTCATGTTAATTATCCACTAAATATTTTTAAAGGGGAAATTTATTAAATTTTTCTATGCATGATTTACTCTAATAACAAGGAATTTGGTAAATTTTTTGTATGACTATTGGGTCTATTTTTAACATGTTTGTAAATTATAATGCTTAAAAAAATTTAAGGTTTAAAAAATGTTTTTGATTTGATGATTAAAATTTTTAAAATTAGATTTAATAAAAGAGTCTTGGGGTGGGGAAATAAAAACAATGGAGGGATGACAATTTAAAGAGTGTTAAGTATTAGGTAGCTAAGCATTGGGTTTGCTATTTTGGCACAATAATGTTTGAAGGTGTTTGAGGGGGGGATGATAAAGTTAATGTGACGACTAGATGGTAGAGAATTATTAATTTAAGACAAAGAGTAACTATATCTCAAAATATTCAAAGAGAATTTAGGTACGATTTTTTTTTTTTTTTTAAAGAGAGGTGGAGAAATAAACGGTGTTAAACGTTTTAAATGATACATGTTTTTTTATTCTTGATACAAAGTAAATTCTAAAGTAAATCCTCCTCGACGCCCTTGGGCCAGGCGTAGCATAGAAAAAGCCGCGACAAGTTCACCTTCGGGGACCGCCGGATCCGTTCCTGTAGGGATGTAGCAAGCCAGTGTGCCGCCGTGAACGCACAACACAAAAAAAAAAAAAAAAAAAAAAAAAAAAAAAAAAAGAGAGTAAATTCTAAAGGCATAGATTTGAAAATTTGAAAATTGGTTTTTAAAATGGTAAAATTTTGGAAGCTATAGTGAGACCAGTGAAATATTTTCATTATAAATTTGGGGTGATAGTGAGATTGAGTATGAAGGTATTTATTGGAATATTTTCATTATAAGTTTGGTGGATTATAACAACATCAAATTGATGATTGTAACACGTAAAAAGTATATAATGTTACTTTGTTGAATTTCAAGAAGAAATTTCAAACTAAATACAAAGTTTACTTCCACAAAAATAGTTCTAAACATTGATAAACATAACAACACCTATCTCAAAATATACACATTACCAATATTTTCTTTTTTGAAATTAACTAAATTATCACTTTATTTTAAACCAACTTAGATCCATATGAAGTTATATCCATCTTAAATGGGATTCAATTCTCACAAGTGACATACGAGATAATGTGATATGGCTAAAATGGTACATCTCAAAATACCTCACTTGTTTAATATATCTAGCTTGCAAATTGTTGGATATCTTAAGTTATAATTAAAGCCAACAAATTTAATCTAGACCTCCCCTAGATCACTCTAATGAATTACCAATTCTCAGAGTTAAAAAATAAATAAAAAATATATGGTTTAATAGGTTCATTACTGCAAATGAGTAGAAATTGATTTGGGTCTATATCTAGCTTTCAAATTGTTGGATATGTTAAGTTATAATTGAAGCCAATAAATTTAATAGAGACCTAGCCTAGATCACTCTAATGAATTACCAATTCTAAGAGTTAAGAAATAAATAAAAATTATATAATTTAATTGGCTCATCAGTGCAAATGAGTAAAAATTGATCTGGTTCTTAAGTCTTGGCGAGTGAGTCTTTATACTAAATTGCAAGTGCCCAAAGATATTGGGGTGTCCAATTATCTACATGGTAGGTTTTGGATTTGAGTACAATGTCCATGAAATTGTCTATCTTTTCTTTAATAATTACATATTTATATCACTTTATATCAAAAATTTGTTGTGGTTACGCTCTCAAATTATTTACTGACATTTTCAATAGTACGTTTTGGATGTGTGTACAATGTCTATGAAATTGTCTACTTTTTATTTAATAATTACATATTTATATCATTTTATATCAAAAAATTAATGATTACATATTTATATTACTTTATATCAAAAATTTGTTGTTATTGTATAGAGTAGAGCATCTTCTTATCTGAGAGTTAAAAATAGAAAAAATGAAAAAATAACCCCATATATTAATTCATAATCTATCAATTTTGGAGAAGAATCAAATATACTTCTCTTTAAATTTTACATTAAAAAAATTTTAAATCTTTAAAAATTTGATCTCTTAATAGATCTTGAATTTAAATGTTAATATCTAATCTTATTGTCCCACTATTTCCAATTTTAACTCCCGAGTAGCAGGATCATCTACTCCCCTGCAACAAAACAACAACTTTTTGATGTAGGATGATATCAATATGTATTCCTGAATTAACAAATTGATTTATAAAACTTTAAGACGAATTTCACGGACATTGTGCTCAAATCAGAACCCACCCTTCACACAGTGAGTAAAATATTGAACGCCGCGTTTTCAAAGTGCACTTCTCATCAATTTAGTATAGAGACACAATCTTTCAATACTTGAAAGACCCAATAATTTGCTTCTCATTTGCAGTGATTAGCAAATTGAAGTAGATAAATATTTTTTTTAAGAGTGAGAATTGATTATTCATTCGACTTATCTATGCTATGCATTGGATTAAGCTTACTCTCTCCTATTATAGTAAAATTTAAACGATTAAATAGGCTGGAAATTGATTAAGAAGAATTAGTGTGCATCGTAATACTTTCATTATTTTCAAATTTAGTGTAAACCTCCATGGAACTGAACAACCGGAGGAGTTGGATATATGTATCCATTCCTGCATCTATTTGTTCATATCCCAAGAACATGGTTGTCGTTCTGGAACTCAGATAATAAACACAGATTTTTCTAGCTGATACTGATACCGATGTGAACAATGTGAAAACTCGAGGTAAATATTTTGTATTTCATACCCTGCTTCGGAATATATCCTGAGTTTGAGACCTTTGCTGTGTACATAGTCAATATATCCTGAGTTTGAGACCTTTGCTGTGTTCATAGTCAACAAGAAGGGATTTGATACCAGATGGGAATGCTGTAGAATTTGCAACTCATCTTCCCTACAGATTAATCATCATAAACACAGACCAGCAACATTTAATAAGTTACCTTATACAGATAAACACAGACCATTAATACTTAATAAGTTACCTTATCATAATACATATAAGCTATGATATAATTATGACTTTCAAGATCCATACATTTGTTTAAAGGCTAAGAATACTTACCTATATTTACATATTCTTATCCAAGTTTGTTGAAACCCGTTGAGACCAATGCATCAGCTGCAAGAAGAACAAAAGCAACCCACAAAACAAATCTTAGTTGAACCACGGTATTTCAAAAAATTCTACTCACTAAAATTCTATATCCAAAAAATGTGGAAATATACATTTTACAAATACTAAAAATAATATTATTTTCTTAAAATGAATAACTAAACATAATATTATTTCTTAAAATAGAAAAAGAAAATTATGAATTCTTAAATATAAGCTTTAATTTAAAATATATAATATAAACTAAACAATATATATATATTAACTAATATTTCTAGTTAAAAAATATCAAAAAAAAAAAAAACTTAAATGGAATAAAATTTCTTAATATTACACCTATAAACATGAATAATAGTTTGAGTTAAATAAACCATATGATTCAGAGAGACAATATTTACTATAAATCACAAAAACTCAATCCAAATTTTAGTTGAAACCAGGGTAACTAAACATTCACTCTCTAAATCTATAATCCAAAAAGTTGGAAATCAATACATTTTATAAATATTAAAAAAATTGTTTCTAAAATGAAAGAGAAGTTATAAATTCTCAAAAATTAATTTTTAATTTTTAAAATAATATAATAAATTAACCGTTTAAAATAATCTAAAAACTAAAAAATAACTTAAATGGATCAAATTTCTTAATATTACATCTAGGTTATGATAATAGTTATGACTTTAAAAATCCATTTCATTAGGGGCAAAGAATATTGGCCTATATTCACATACTCATATCCAAATTGGTTGATATCAAATTTGTTGATATTACATATAAGCTATGACAATTGTTATGACTTTCAAGATCCGTGCATTTCTTTAATGGCAGAGTATACTTATCTATATGTACATACTCATATCCAAGTTTGCTGAAACCAATTGAAACCAAATCATGAGCTCTAAGAAGGACAAAGTCAAACCATGAATCTTAGACAAAGTCAACCCAGGAAACAAAACAAATGTAAGTGAACCATAGCTACTATGTTCTAATTCGATTTGGATTGAAAAAAATAAGTATACATATTATAAATATTGTTTTTTAGTGAAAAAAACTCATTAATTATCTAATATTAAAATAATTTAAAAATAGTGAAAAATCAAATGTATCAAATTTAATTATGCAAAAAATATAAAATAAAATTTGTTAATAACTAAACAAAATTTCAGAAATCCAAATATGAAAAATAAATTTGAAGTGATTTCAAATATTCAAAAATTTATATCTCAAACATTAAGTAAGTTCATATAAACTTACATTATATTAAAACTATATACCATTTAACTATATCATATAAATTTATTAAACAACAATATCAACAAATTAATCTCTTTAGCTATGGTCCATTAAAAATAAACGATTCCAGTGAACAGGCACCTAGTAATCGCAATATATGGTGCTTACGATTTCACAGTGGACAAGCACCTGGTAGTTGCGATCTATGGTACCAAAAAATGTTTCCCAAAAGCAAAATGAATTTTTGTAGACAAGTTATCTTTAAAACAAAAATATTTGGTTTACCGATATTACCGTACCTTATTGAAACCTGCGTATTACTTCCTGAATCGAATCGAATTATCGAATTTTCCTTTTTGACCAATTCAATCGACTTATCGAATCCGCTTTTTGATCAATTCAATAGAATTATCTAATTTTCCTTATGGTAAATGCAGCTTTGAGATACATAACCCCAAACCGAAGACTAGAGTCAAAACTCTGGCTTCTTCTCAAATGTAATTAGCTTGTTTTCAAATAACAGCCCATACCAGTTTCCTTAATTATAATTCCAGCTATTCCACCTGAAATCCAGCGAAAAAAAGATCAAAACAGGGTTCATTCATCGATGAACGCTGTTTTGATTTTTTGTTTTTCCTGGATTACAGGTGGAATGACCAGAATTATTTTCCCTACGATATCAAGGAAACTGGTAGAGGAAGTTTTCCATCATGGTTTCACCTCTGGATTGCTAGTTGCACAGAAAGGCCTTTCGGCCCAATAGAGATGTTGTAATGCAACATGGTTACAACAGGGTACCGTAAAATGGTGTTATAGTGTTTAATGGAAACATTTAAATTACATAAAAATAAAGTTAAACCCAGTATAATCGAATTTGAAATTAGATAAATGCTTTCCACATTGAGAATAAATCAGAGAATAAGTCAGACGATAGTACATAAATGCGTTCCACGTTGAGCATAAATCAGAGAACAAGTTAAACGAAGCTACATAAACGCGTTCGACGCTGAGAATAAGTCAGATTGGTAACAAACAACATAAACGCGTTGGACGCTGAGAATAAGTTAAATTGGTAACAAACAAGCATTTATATTGTGATGTGATATAAAATGCAAGATTAATTTCTCCACATTAGCATTCTAAATTGCAATTTAGTCTCTGTTACATAAAATGTAAAATTAGTTAAGCAACTTTCTTCCATGAAGGTGCCTACAACATTATTCTCATTAAATGATTTCTGTTAAATTTGGCTATTTATTATGAGTTTTCTAACTTCTTTAACATAAATTAAACTACGAATAAATTGTTATATACAATTTTTAATTAAAAGTTATGAAAAAAATTCCAAATCTTAATTAAAAAGGTTTTTTTTCAAAAAATCATATCTATTATAATAAGAAAATAATATCTTAAATGCAAGATTAATCTCTCCACATTAACACCTTAAGTTGTAAAATAGCCTCTATTAAATATAATGCAAGACAGGTTAGGCAACTTTCATCCATAAAGGCACATGCTAACAAGCTGTCAGACCCTCCCTATAAATGACTCCTATTAAATTTGAGTATTCATTTGATATTTTCTAACTTATTCAACATAAATGAAATGGAGAGACTAAACCTCTCTATACTAGTTATAATGTTTAAATATATATTTAATTTTTAACAATTAATATTTATAGTTTCAATAACTTTTTTAATGTTATAATAAATCATAAAATTTAAAAATTAAAAACCAACCTCATAACATATATATTATTTTTCCAAATTCACAAATAACTAAAATATTTTATTAAAATATAAGATTAACTTTCTCATATTAACAATTTCATTGTAATATATAACCTTTATGAAATATAATATAAAATAAGTTATACAACTTTCATTTATTAAAATATATGCTAATAGATCCCCCGATGACTCTTATTTGGAGGTTCTCCCTAACTCAAACTCAGATTTTATTACCACATTGTAGGTAAACCCATTTCACATATGATTTTTTGTATTCATTCCTCTGCTTCTTCATATAGGATTTTGTGTGATTCCTTCCTCTACTTCTTCATATAGGATTTTGTATGATTCCTTCCTCTACTAGTATTTTAAATAAATTCGATTAATGATAGCATAACATTGTTTGAAAATTCTAATAAAATATGTTTTCTCATAATTTTTTTTATTCAAAAATTAAAATGTCTTTGCAGAACTTTTTAATTCATTGTTTGTAAATTCTAATAAAATATGTTTTTCAATAGTTTTTTAAGCCAAAAATTAAAATGTTTTTGTAGAGATCTCTAACTAAAAAAAATCACATTAGCTTTTTAAATTTTTTTTTTTTTACAATTCAAAAATATTTTTACAATTTTGACTAGTACACGACCATTCATTCTAACAAACCTCTCATGAAGAAAGACAAACTTTCCCAAATTTCAATAAAATCATATTATTTTTCAAAAATATTTTTACATTTTTCACCCACAAATAGCCTTTCATTCTAATAACTCTCTCCAATAAAAAGACAAAAAAAAATGTAAATTGTTCAACAAAATATCTACAATAAGCTACATGTCCAATTTCAATCAATCTAGGCTAATCCTAATAGGTACAAATAAATTTAAATAATAAATTGATAAAAGAAGTAAACTTCAATCAATCAAACAAACTAACTAAAATGTTGCAATTTAAAAGCATGTGTTGCCTTTACATTGAACAAAATGGAAAAAACTAATAAAAAAATGCAATGTTTGCAATGTTGTTTTTTATTTAAATGTCATAACCAAAATCCATTTATATCTACATCAAAACATGAATGCTTGTTTATTAACAATGTGGCTTATTAGTCCTGGCTAAGGTAAAATTAGCAATCAATTTGTCTATGGACCATTATTAATTTAACATTGACTAATACAAGTTATAATGTTTAATTTTAAAAAACAAATATTAATTTCTCATTATTAGTAAAATAACTAATTTTCAAACATTTGTTTGGAATATAAACCAAAAGTCTTATTTTGACCTTTGCATAATACAATGTCATGTGAATATATACCTTATATATTTATGCGATAATATATAGATATGGTTGTAATAAATCCTAGAAAATAATTTATACTCATGTAAATAACATATTTACTATCCATTACTTCCAAGCTTAATTTAAGCCAGCGTTTCCATAAAAAATGGAGAGGAATAAGATGTAAATAAATATACTCATCGATGATGTAGGAGTAAAACTATAAATTTTTAGACTTCCTGGTGGTTAGTGCCCACCATAATTTAAGAAACTCTTTGTTCCAAACAAAAAATTAATTTATCTACTTTATATTTTAATTTATAACTTTGTAAAATAAACTATAAAATTTAATTTTCTTAATAACTATTTTAATTAAACATTAATTATATATATTATATTTTTAACATTTTTTCTAGTTTTTCCTAAAATAATTTCTAATCTAAAGACTAAGCTTTCTTTTTTTTGCCGAACATGCTCTCAAAGAGAGAGAATGTGTTTAACTTCACTTTCCACGTATACCAAGTACTTTGAACCTCATCCAATAACACATGCATGAAATTAGAAGATTTACTCACTACAAAATAACATATGTATTTCTACCTCTATATTCTTCTAAGTCTTTTTCTTCTCCCGAGATAATGTTAAAATTCCTTAGTGATTAACCATAATACATCCTACTTTGAGTTTTTAAAATAAATTATCTAGTTTAAAATTAAAACCAAAATGTTATATGTGGTTATATCGAATAATCCTACATGCAAGGTAAATAATATTGCACCGGGAGAACTCAATTGGGGTTACCTCTGAATAGGCAATATACTATCAAACCATGTTAATTAAGAATGACTATTTCACTGGGAGAACTCATTGGGTTATCCTCTGGAAGAGGCAATATACTATCAAACCAAACCATGTTATTAGGAATGACAAGTGTATCTCTAAATACTCAAAGTTTTATATCCGAGGCTCGTTTCCAAGAAACTGCTTTGTTGTTAGCTAAATCTTCTCTCTAGGTTCATATTGATTGGTTTAAAGGTGGGAAGGAACATGTTATTAGGAATGACAAGTGCATCTCTAAATACTCAAAGTTTTATATCCGAGGGCCCGTTTCCAGGAAACTGCTTTGGTGTTAGCTAAATCTTCTCTCTAGGTTCATATTGATTGGTTTAAAGGTGGGAAGGAAAAAGTTATTCTGGGGTTTTGTGTACTTGGTAATATATTGACCATTTAGGAAATAGAACAGAATAGATTTAATAATAGGGAATGTACTTGGTAACATATTCACCATTTAGGAAATGGAACGAAATATATTTAATAATAGCGAATCAGAATCTGTTTAGCAACGAGTGAAAGATATTTTATTTTAGGAAGATAAAGTAATTTTTTTCTCATTTAGGAATTTTTTTACAATATATTGAAACAACCACTATAATAGTTTGGAGAAATAATATGATTATATAGAATAATATATATAGATACTGGTTATGAACAATCATCTTTATCTTTTTTATCTAGATTTAATTTTCAGAAGTAACATATAAGTTTTTCATATTTAGTATATTGTTTGTAATGGATTCTAGTTTGTTTATTCAATTGCATAGAGCCTTATATTTAGCCTTGTTGACAAGCTGAAAGAGTTGGGACTCTTGTTTATCTATAATATATATAATATTATATATATATAATATAACTATTATATATTATGAAGAATTTAATAATAAATGTATTAAAAAACTCTATGTGAAATAAAATCAAATTAATAAGTACACAAAAGGTTATTCCCATATATATAATTGTGTGTGGGTATTGGAGAGAGAAGAGAAAAAAGAGGGGTTAATTTGATTTCATATTGTTAGTATTCTTAGATATTTGGTTAGTTTTGTCCAAATAAGTATTTAGTTCAAATCCTCCTAGTTTAGGCACCATAACATGTCTCAACAAGTTAAATAGAAATTCCATCCACTATCATGATGAAGAAAGTATTTAGTTCAGATCCTCCTAGGTTAGGGCCACTAACATGTGCTAAAAAGTTTGTTAGAAATGATTTCCTTCCAATTTTTTCCATGAATTTATTTATTTATATGAAATAATTATTAATATCGCCTTAAATACTTACAGATACTATGATCAAAATCAACACTAGTGTGAGTAACACCACCACCACCCTTGTGAACTACGTAGTTGTGATCACCCTCAATTATGTGTTAATGCCTCATATCCTCATGTCAAACCCTCATCTTCTATCTTGAAGATATAAGTAACATCAAGAAACCTATTCATATTCCCCATGCTAAGAAAATGCCAAAGTTGCTAGTTCAAATCTAATGGGAGAAAAAAGAGGATATTTACATGTTCTTCTCCATCTTTGTGCACCAATTGTGATGGATGAACACTAAAGCCTGTTGAAATCAACAACATCATATCAATATCTACAAAGACGGTCCTAAAGAAGCCTTTTTGGGTGCTCTAGTATTGACAACAAGAACATCCTTTGTCTTGTCAAGATTAGGTCGAGGTATCTCTTCATCAACTAGTAAGATTATATGTAAAAAGTAAATAGATACAGAATAATTAATAACATATGAAAAAGATACTAAATACATACATTATATGTTGAATAAGGTCACAATAAAATATCCCCAAGTGCTCTTTTTCTAAAAATATATCATTTTCAACTTGGCAAGTCAACAAGAGGAAATGATAAATGTTCTTGACTTGTTTTGTGAGTTAGGCCATCATGCATTAATATCCAGCCATATCCAAATCATGCTCAGTAGCTCAATCAATATCAATGATTTGTAGAGACATCATAGATGGCATGATTTTTTTTCATTTTTT
>APFE030484034.1:0-13126 GCA_000404065.3 Pinus taeda | reverse complement strand
AAGTGGATTGAGATTGGACAAGTGAGACAATAGTTTCCTCACTTAGTCGATGCTTGAAGAAAACCAACTTTTGGTGGTCCAAAAGCTTTTTCAGTAGGAAGGCTGTGATCCGAATCAGATCCACAAAAGATTGTCAAGAACCTTGACTGTATCGAGTTGAACAAATCCTTGAAAATTCCAAAACAACGATCAAAAAACGCCTTGAACCAGTGGCAATGGCCGCCAACATGGAACGACGAGGAGCTTGGTCAAAGCGCGCTGACCGAGGCCCATGGAGACTGCGCGGGAGGTCAAAAAAGCCCCTGGGAGCCCCGGATCGGGAAAAAGAGGCTATTTTGATGCGCGATTCGCGCTAAGCGAGCAAACAAGGCTAAAATGGAAAAGCCTTAAGCACTCGGTCACGTTGGGGGTCGGAGAAAACCGCGGGAGGAGAAATAAAAAGTGCTAAAGGACAAAGGCGAGACCCGCGCTTTGGAAAACCGGCGGTATTGATCCGGGTGCCCTGGAACGGTAAGAGGTTTTGGAGGAGAGCAGAGAGATCCCACTCAACGATCGACGCGTGGTAGCGGAGGTGAGAGAAAAACCACCGTGATCGCATGCTATCAGTCGAGCAAGTCAACCGCGCTCAACATGCGTATGACATTGGATCTGGAAGAGCCCAGATTGGATGGCTGAGATTTCACCTGATAGAAAGAAGCGGAATCGATAGGGAATTAAGCTGCAATTTAAAAGGATTTGGAATCCGTTTGACCGCCATGGTGGAGAAAGAATGTATCCATGACATAACCGGAGAAATGAACCGATGAAGCATGCTGGCACCAGTGAGATGGAGACATGTGGCAATTCCCGAGTGTTCATGCTGACGCCAAATAGGGAACTCCAAGCGCAGCTGCAGAAGATGAATCGGCGCAGGCAGGAGAGGAAACGAACATGCATAGGGATCGAATGGTTAAAGCCATGAACAGAGACAGTAAAATAGAGAAGGAGGATTTTGAGAGGATTCCGAGTGACCAAGAGAGACAGTGAAGAGTGAACCCTGAGAGGAGGATTGAACACAGAGAACAGTAAAGCCAAGCAGAGGGGACAGAGGGCCGAGTTGACCACAGACAACATCGAGCACCAGAGAGCTTGAAGATTCAAGCCTTTCCCTAGAGGAATCTGTCTGGATTGAGCATCACATTTGGCTCTTTCCACTATAGACCAAAGGTCACAGAGCTGGTAGGAAGAAAAGAGTCTGTGAACTCCGAGTGGCTTGGGGAATCCAAGAACCACCCTACCCAGCAAAATCTACTTCAGGAGAACTCACATTGAGTCCCTGTATTGTAATTTTTCTGCTGTAAGACACAATAAAACAAGGCCACCACTGAAGCTGGATCGAAGACGTAGCCCTGGAGAATAGGGTGAACTCCTTATTAAAACTATTTGTGTCTTTGTGTTGTTTACTGTATTTCTCTGTTGTCTTTCCCTTTAAATGTCTGTGTATTAGCAATCTGATCGATTCATTGTTTCAATAACATAGAACACACACCAGCACATGAGTCTGTAATACCTTTTCCTTAACAAATCTTCAACTGAGGTCACTCATAGGGTGATTATTAGATCAATCTATGGATGAAATGTTGTATACCTTTTCAATTTCATGTCCTTTCTAGATTTTGGACTATATTGTGGGAGAAGATGGACACGAAATCTAAGAGGTATACAACATTCTATCCACAGATAGATGGGAAAATAGAAGTAGTCAATGGGGATTTGGTATAGATTTTGAGGGGATTATAATTAGAAACACCCAAAGACGAGAATAAAATATGGTATATATATAACACTTGGGTAGTCAACTAATGAGTCACCATTTGAGACTTGTTTTGGATATTTACCATCTTCCCTTTTGGATGTAGTATATGGACAACAAGGAGTGAGGGAGGATCTCATACAGGATGATTTAAGAGTAAATAATTTTTTTGATAAGATTAGGTATATCCATTTACAATTACAATAGGTGTTGAAGAAGTAATAGGAAAAACACAAGGCCAGGCATGATCAACATAGGATAGAGAGGTCATTTAAAGTGGGAGACCGAGTAAGGTTATAGTTGAACAAGGAGAGGCTACAAGGTCTTGGTAAGAAAATCAAGGCTCTATAATATAGTACTTTTGAGATATTGTAAAAGGTGGCAAATAATTTTTATAGACTTAGTCTATCCCATACATGTGCATTTACTCAGTGGTAAATGTCTAAAATCTCAAACTTTATGATTTTTCCATGATGGATCAGGAAGAGGAACACGACCCATCTTCCATAGAAAACTTATATCCATATGCTCAAGCAAATCTGATAGAGAATACAATTTTTCAAAAGATGTACATAAATATCAAACATTGGAAACATGAAATTTATCAATTTGGTTTTAAAGGACAACTTTTGGGCAAGGTTAAATGGTACTCCAAGGAGAAGGTAGAAGAAAATTTTTCTTATGTCATTCAATATATATTTTGGGGACTAATAAAATCCAAAAATGTAGAAGTATGATTTGGATTGATCACCACATAATTTTTCATCCATCCTGATTCTTTCAAAGGGGAAGAGTTGAAAGAATCAACTTATAGGATAAATTTTATCGATTTGACCCAGTTTGGATAATTGGGGTCTAAAACCTTTTGGGCCTAGTTTGAGGCCTTTAATGAATTCATACTTAAGTTCCAACCCTTGTGATGCCATTCTACAGTTAGATACCTTTCCAACAGTGTAAGAAATATGTAAATTAATGTTCACATGCAAAAGTTATGCCTACTGTAATTTGATCTATCGTGATTGACCACCATAATTTGAGAGTGATGCCACATCATCCCTCATTATTCATGGAAAATGGGGTATCCATGTGAAGAGTATGAACGGTGACCCTAGAAGGGTCAATTTTTTAATTCTATTTGAGATTTTATAGAATTAAACATAACCCCTATTTG
The DNA here is from genome assembly GCA_000404065.3 of Pinus taeda. NCBI lineage: Eukaryota > Viridiplantae > Streptophyta > Pinopsida > Pinales > Pinaceae > Pinus > Pinus taeda. The sequence continues at coordinate 10,163 of APFE030484034.1, read as the reverse complement.
GTTATTAGGTTGTGTTATAAATGGGCCACTAGGAGGAAAAACATTTCCATTCTATTTACTTGCATTTCGTTTCATAGTATAGTAGAGTAGTTGGGAGTGTATATAAAGAGTTTGGTTTGTGTCTGTAGCATCCCACAGGCCATAGGTATCAGGTTAATCCATAGAGATTTCCTTCTCCTTTAACTTAAATTATTTCCATTCTAGATAAAGAGAGCAGAGCAACCTCAACTTATGAGTTGGGTTTTCTCTTGAAAGGGTTTCCTGTAACATATCTTGGTGTTAATTTCCATTGATGTGTGTTTGTGTTTCACTATTCTCTATTTTCCACATCTTATTTATTACATGCATAAACAACAAAATCAATAACAACAAATTTGGAATATAAAACAATTAACCCTTTAGTATGGACTTCAATGTACTTTAATAGATATGTTGCGACTAATTTCTCTGTGGAGTATCCACATTATTTTATAGATCATATTGATATCAATGCATGTTTCTGTGGGTATTTTATGGGAAGTTACATGGGGTCTAGGAAATGGTTTGAGCAAGAAGTCATAAAACCCTAGCCATAGATGATGAATCTATTTATAATAGCCCTCAAGATCTAGTAAAGCAAATATTATTGAGGCTAGAAGTACAAGTCAGAAATATAAACCATAATGTGAAACTCCTCATGCTAGTCCTAACTAGTAAGCTTTGATAGTTAGAGAAAATGGAGGTTCCAACTTAGAGGTCAAATCAAAGGGAAAATCGGAAGATCTAGAAGAACCAAAGAAGGAGTCAAAGAAAGAACCAAGAAGGAGCAGCCAAGTTCAAGCACCATGAACCATTCACAGTCCCTCTTCATGCTGGAATAAATGGTGGACATCAAGCCATATCAAGTAGAGATAGATGGTTTGAAATTAAATCAATGGTTGCATCAATTGGAGGCTTATTTTAGTGTTCACCACATAGATGAGTAAGATGTTATTTCATTTGCTTGTTTGAATTTAGGGAGCCATGCAATGACCTAACGGGAAATCCACATGGAAACCCTTAGGGTGTAGGGAGATCCTCAAGTAACCAGGTGGGAGGATTTTAAAACTCTCATAAAGTCTAAATTCTACCCTCTCAAATACGTAGACTAATGGATCTAGTGGCATTACTTCAAGCAAAGATAGGGTCAGAGTGTACATGAGTACACCAAATAATTCATGAAGGTGGAAATAATGTTAGGTATCTCTCTAAAAAACTAGATGTAATCCACAAGTGTATATGGGGTCTACATAACCATCAACAGAAGCAATGGATTCTCTTAAAAACCAAAATGGTGGATGAGACTTGTGTACAGGCACAATACCTAGAAACATAAGCAAAATATATAGGTAGTGAAGTGGTTCAAAGTAGAAGGAACACTTGGAAGCTTCCAAGGAGGGGAAGAAGAAGTGGGAAGGTAGGAACTATTGCACATTAATGCAAGGATCCTAGCAATCACTATAACATTGATGGATACACAAAGGAGAAGCATTAGAAATTGCATCTAGAGTTGAACCCAAAGAACTATAAGAAGGAATAGAAGAAAAATAATCTTATCACCATAGATTCAAAAAAGCAAGAGGAAAGTATCTCCAACATGGAAAAAATGATTGTTTGCACCTCATTGTAGAAGGAGTTGAGTCTATGTAGCCTTCATCAACATAAAGACAAGGAGATGACAAAACTCTTCCATATAAACATACAACTCAAGAAGAAAAGTATTGATGCTCTGTTCTACTTAGGTTGACATGGAAACCTCATTGCGACAAAGCTAGTCAACAAACTTGTATTGGAGGTTTGAGACTATCCTATCCCATATCCATAGGGATTTTTAAATAAGGATATATAAATCAAGGTAACAAAACAATGTATAATAAAATTTGCTATCAACGTTAATCTTATTGATGAAGTAGAAATGGATGTAGTTCCACATCATGTATGTGGAGTTGTGTTTGGGAAATTTTATATGTATATGTGGGATGAAATATTCATGTGAATATCCAACTAGTACTGCCTCATCAAGGATGGAAAATTGATCATCAATGTGCATAAATACAAGTCTAAAATTTTGTTGGTAATTGCTAACCAAGCCAAGGAATTAATTGGGTCTATCAAAATATATTTTTTATTATTCTTAAGAGGAAATCAACATGTAGAAGGGGAAATGGGAACAAATGTATCCCTAGAAGGGAACACTAAGGAACATAAACAACGAATATAAGAGATTCTATAGGCATACAAGGGAGTTTTCCATGAGCCTAAATGGCTACCACACAAGAGGGAAGTGGAGCACAAGATCTATGGCACCCCTTTTATTTTCCCAATTTTGTGATACAATTGAGAACTTATAATGTTGGAGTATTAACACTAATGCTATGAGTTAAAACTCTATGATGCAATGTAATGTTTCTTTTTATTAATAAAAAAAATTCTCGAGCTAAAGGAAGGGGGATAACCAACAAATTATGATGCCTTGAGGGGGGAAGTTGCCTTGATTTAATTTTCCCTTATGATTAGATGATTAATCTTCCCAAGAAGCTTTTAGCAAGAGGTCGGTAAGATGAACAATCAAGGTTTGATTATAAAAACAAGAGGGAGTATCAATCAAGAGTTTATTCTTCCTTTAGCTTTTCATCCCATTCCATTTCCGATCTCATAAATTATTTTCTCTCTCACTCAAAAATTTGAATTGGCAAGATAATTTGTGGCTGAACCCAGAGAGGTTTAGACGTTGTGAATGGTTAGAGCTGTGAGCGACAACTTTTGTGACAAGAATGATTTTGTTGCAACAATTTGTTTGGAATAGATGGCTCTAAGGACTGGGAATGGTCATGTTTGTATGTAGCACATAGAACACTAAAGAGGGGAGGGTCAAGGGACTAAAAAGATCAGAGAAGTACTCCCTTGTGTTGGGCAAACCTACATGGTATTTTTGTGAATGTTTAAGAGCTTGGTAAAAGATGGAAAGGATGGACACTAAGTTTTTCTTCTGTGTTAAGAAGAGTGGCCTTCATCTTTATGTTAAATATGGTTTAAAATCTGTGTGCTAAATCCCCAAGTTTAGTTTTCTCTCAAGGCATCAAGAATCTGGCTCAGTGGTGGTTAGTTGCGAGAAAGAGTATAACACAATACTTACTATGGTTGGGTGGAGAGTGGATCACCCTTATTTAGTTTTAGATTCACTTTTATTGAATCAAATAAGTACTTATATGTTCCCCTAGGGTCCAAACCCTTTGCTTCCTTTAGAATGAGCAGGCCTAATTTAAGCCAAAGCATTGAAAAATCCTTACTCCAGATCCATCTAGCCTGATCCACAAAGACAAAGGAGCTGCTATAAAGATGATGAACATCTCTACAAAGGAAACCAGGGTTTCCATAAAGACTTGGAGTGCAGGAGGCATGGAAAATCAGACTTGATCTGGGAGAAAAATGTGTATAATGTCAATAACCCTTCTCTTATGTATTTTAGGCCTACCCAAGGGGTGTATATATACCACTTGAAATTAGTTAATTCAGTTGTGCTACAAGTTCCCGTAGGTGGGCTCTTGGTAAAACCTATGAACCCCACCCAAAAATAACATATTATTTTATTTTTTCACATTTTAAAATGTATACGCAGGTAGAGAGTTATAGAACTTGCGTATGTGTGCATTTTAGTGAGTCGTGTATGGAATTTAAAATATTGTTTTTTAATATAAGATAAAGTTTGTATGGGAAAAGGCTGCCCAAGGCCATATAAGAGCATCACGTCTACAATAGTGTTAAATGATGCTATAATAGTGGAGGACATGCATTCTATTCGTAGTAAACTTGTTAATTGCTTTCTTACCCTCTAAATAAATCAATTTGATTTATTTGGGCAATCTTTTCTTCCTCGTAGAGATCATATTAATTAATTTTCAAATTCATAAGCTTGTTGCGCACATACATGCCTTCCCTGTTATTACATGATGCTTTTTATTTAATTTTCTCTATAGGCTATAAGTCCCAAATTTTTCCTCTAATTTAAAGAGATATGAGGTGTGAAAAAAAAGATGAGGAAGAGATTTGTGATTATTCTTGGAATTTAAAGGTGGAAGAGAAAATGTTATTTATGGGGTAAACAAGTAATCTTAGCATTTTCACTATATAATTTATTTATTTATTTTTATTTTTCTAGGAGGTTTCAAAAGCAAAAACTTGAACACGGCATGGGGGGGAATCTTTCTGAACATCTGGTTCAATTTTTAGATCATGTTTGACTATAATTTTGGAGATATTCTCCAAGGAAGTTGGGTGTCTTGAATACTCTTGAAATTAGGCTTCAAACAAGTTAGCGTGGTATTTTCACTGTAACTTTGTTTCTTTGAGGTTTCAGACCGTGAAACTCGGAGGGGAGAGAGAAGATGTCTCAAGTTACTTGTGGTAGAATTTTTAGATCTTAGTTCACTATAATTTCAAAGATATGATTTGAGGAAGTTGGGTATCCTAAATGCTTTTGAAATAAGAACTAATTATTGTGTTAGCAAAGAAAAAAGGTAATAAGAAAAAAATGATACCCCATATCTTTAATAAGGATTTAGGGGCCCGAGTTTGAGAAAATTGTTATGCCCCACAACCTTAGTGGCGAATTAGGGGGTTGGTGTTAGGTCCCTATAATACTAGTGTATTCCCCTTATTGTTATTAGTGTAGCCCCCTATTGTTATTTTTGTGTCCCAAATAAGCCCACTATTATTATTGTTGTGCCCTTACATTATTATTTTTATGTAGGCTCTGATTATACTGTGACCCCTTAGACTGCTATATATACCAAGGAGGTCTTATCATTTGAATCATCCAAGAATTGTTCATTTATGTAATGTAAAGGAGGTTTCCCTCTCAAAGAGGATAATTTTTAAGTCGTTGATTTATATTTTATGTGAGTTGGTTGCATAACATTTGGAATCAAAGCTTTGGATTCTAGGATTTCACTTCTTTAAACAAGACATCTTGGAATTTTCGCTATAATTGCTTTTCTACGAGGCTTAAGAAGTTGAAATTTGACGACGTGGAGCCTAACTATTGGTGAACTTCATGTAAAACTTTCAGATCCTGGTTCGCTATATTTTTGAAGATATGATCTGAGGAAGTTAGGGTTTTTGCAAGCTCCAAAATTCAATCTTAAACAAGTGACCTAGGGAAAAGCGCCATAACTTTCTTTTCGAGGATCAGATTTAAATTTCATAAAAAGTGACTGAAATTGCATGAAATCTAGTTTATTGCGTATCATTTTCAGGGCAGGGCTGAAGGTTTAAATAGGGAAATGTGGAACCTCGTACAAGTCCACTCTACTGAATTAGTCTATAATCATGTCATCGTGGGAGATCGGGAATAACTCTTTATTTAAGAATCTGTTGATGGTGTTGGATCCGCCAACATTCAGGTGATCTCTCCGATATGACGTCCCAATTAGACCTTACACCATTTGGTGTAGGAATCCCATTCTATATTATGGCCCATTTTCTATATACTTAGATATTTTCCTTGGATCTAACTTTCAGCACATGAGAGTGTTGCGATGGTACCTTCAAAAAGCAAGGTGATTATGCTTGGTTAGTGTGCAACGTAACTAGGTCTAGGTTCTATTACTACAAAAAGGGGAGAAAAGTGAGCCTCTAAGTGAGAGGTAATAGTACAACCCACGAAGAGACACACGTAAACTAGGAAGGTATGTCTAACATCTAGCGAAATAGTCCACATTGGATGTGGCAGTCATTAAAACCAAAGAACAGTGAAAGGTCCGTCTACCATCCAGTGGAATAGTCCACAATGTATGTGACAATTGTTATAGCCAATGAGCAGGGAAAGGTCTGTATAGTATCCCGTGGAGTAGTTCACAAGGATGAGACAACATTGACAACCATAACAACACATTCCCAACAAGGTAAGCACTAAAACAACCGAAATAGTTCAACTATCTTAGTACATGTGAAAGAAAAATGAAATATAAATGCTCATAGAGTAGTCTTACAAAGATCCATAAGTCATGCATGGAAAAGAGTTGGTCTGATAAGGCTTCTGTATTAAGCAAAATTTCGAAGACACATATTTACATCATACATCACTAGCCCTAGTAGTGGGACATTGGAGCCACTCCTTTCTCCTCAAAGAATTGACTGAAACTCTCTATGCTTTGCGGGAGGAGCCAAGGTGAAAATTCCTTTCCTCATACAATGAGGGGGTATATATAACCAAGGGTTATGCTTGACCCTTATGAATATTTGACTACCCTCATGACTATTCAACTTCCTATGAATTTTCAACTAACATGACTCTTCATATTCATGTGTGTCCATTGGAATTCCACTTTACATTACATTTTATTTACAATATACATGGCTCATAATAGTGATGTGGCCTTTGATAAATCATGACATGATTTGACATGACACTGTTGACATGGACTAGCTTGATGAGGTGGTAATGTCAAGTCGATGTTGCTGCTGAGTGATAAATGTTTTCTTGGATGTGCTTTATCCTCTCCTCCACCCAGCGTGATGATGCAAGTTCTTCAATGATCTTCGGTCTTGAGAGGTGGTTGCATGAATGTATTCCCTTCACTTGCTCTTGATAAGCTTCTTTGTTTGCCCAACTCTATGTGAGTCTTCAAGCATGTTCTCTTCTTCTTCTCCTTCCTCATCATCTCGCCATGATCCAACAATGTACTTGTACCTACAATTCACTCATGACGAGATGATATCAAATCCAAAACCTCCTAGTCTAAGTTGAAGCATTGTTATCCATGGACTAGGCCTAGGACAGGTGACAGTCTAGGAAGGAGGGCTTAGTAACTATGCATTGCGTAGTTCCAGGTGACAGGCTGGGAGGTTAGTCACTGAGACTGCACATAACAAAACTTAAGCTTGGCTGAGGAACTCATGAGCATAGTCCTTACTGCTGGAAAAAAATTGCACACAGGCCACTAGGAGGCAAGATTGTGTAGTTGAGACAACTAGTGACTGATGTCGGATGGGAACCTGGGAGCCAATTCTATGCAGTTTTCAAAGGCAATGCAAGACTGGGAATCAGAGGGGCTTGGGAGGATAGGTATGCGCAGTTCTTGAGATCAGCAAGTCTCGATCAAGGGAGGACACTTGGGACACTTCTGCGGAGTTCTGGGAGGCAAGGAAGGCTTGGTATTCTACACATTGTAGGGTTCCAATAGTCAGTGAAGAAGCTTGATGACTGATATTGTGAAATGCACAATTCAGGTTAGGTTGGGAGAAGTTACTGCGCAATTCTGGGGTTGAAGGCAGGCTACTCAGCTATGGAATTTTGCAATGCAACTGCCCTGGGGACAATGGTTGTGCATTGCGTAGTTCCAAGAAGCAAGGTTGAATCACTGAGGGCTGAGATTGTGCAGTGCACAGTTCACTCGGGGTCTGGTGAAGGTGATTTTCTAGGTCATAAGTATTTTCTGAGAAATGGCTAAGTGCAGGAGAGTAGTGAACCTGTGAGGAACTTAAACTTGTGATCACACACTTAGCATATTTTGACGCCACAACAACATAGACCACTGGAACAACAAGACAAAGCATTACCCTTTGTGAGACTCTCCTAGGACAAAAACAATAAGTGCGACACTTAGGGTGGACTTAGGACGACCGTGACGACACTTGTGACAGAGTGCTTAAAAAATTGTGTATGAGTGCGATAGATGTTTTCATAGCTAGGGCAACTCTAATACACAAAGACCAACCTTTGAAGTCACTAGAAAAGGATCGAAAGCAAGGTAAAACAATAAAACATGCCAAAATACAATAGTTGACCAAACAAGCAAAAGGGGATAAAAGAATCTAAGAGAGATCATGGAATAGGCTCAAGTGTTTGCAACTAGAAAGGGGAAATACCAAGAAAGGCTCTGAAATTTGAGTGCAAGCCAAAATTTTGGAGGGTGTTGCAACCACTACAATAGAATCCAATATCAATATGAATTATGGGGTTGGAAAGAAGACTCATACGGATACTAGAGGATGACATTTCAGACCTTGGAGATCTGAAATTACAGAGATACAACAACTTCAATAATGAGCTCCTAAAAAGAAAGAAAAAGGTGTGTAATTTTTTAAATTTTACATAAATTTTGTTTGAAAAATTAGTTTAAAGTGATTCCAAGCGCATATTGAAGCATAGATATTATTTTTGGGTTCTAAAATGCCTAAAAAAAAACACCCATTAAGACCTCAAAAATCTCTACTATGACGCATGAAGAGGAATAATTGCAACATGATATATCAAAATTATGGGACCAAGTGCAACAAATTTCACTCTCACAAAGAACAACAAAAGATGAACTGAAAAGGGGCATGGATGGCTTAAAAGGGGTCATGGAGGGTTTAAAATATGACATGGAAGGTTTTAAGGATGGCATGGAAGCTAAGGTGGATGGTTTGAAAGCAAACATGGAAGGTTTGGAGGAAGGTTTGACAAAGTTGTTGCAAGAAAGGCTTCCCGATGGTGACAAGGTAATCCATGAAAATCATGATGAGTACAAAAGGAATATGAATTATGATTTTAGAGACTCCAATGTGTGGTTACTACATTCCAAAGATAGATATGAGGAAGTTTGATGGCAAGGATCCGGTAACATGGATACTACAGATGGAGCAATATTTTGATCTAAATGATATGCAACACACACAAAAGGTACGCACTGCATCTTTATATTTATAACCCAATAAATTTGTATGGTATTGATGGCTTTGTTCTCATAAACCAATTTTCACTTGGTCAATTTTTATGGAGGAAATGGTAGCACATTATGAGGATACAAAGAGCAACACCTTCTTTAGCAAATTCATAAATCTCAAACAAAAGGGTTTAATAGCGAAGCACATTGAGGACTTCCAAAAATTGAATACTAGGGTAACTGATATTCTAGAGGAGCATAAATTGATGTAGTCATAGGGACTTTGAAGAATAACATCTAACATGAGGTTCACCTTTGGGAACCTAATTCACTAGAGAAGGCATTTAGGGTGGCAATAAAAGTTGAAAGCAAAATTATGGAAATAAGAAAGTCTACTACTCACAGCTATAAATATGGAAGTGTTGCTGCTACTAGCCTTCCATAACCTACAAGGTTGATTCCACAACAATTGGAAGAAAAATGAGAAAACAAGCTTTGTTACAGTTATGATAGAAAATACACTAAAGGTCATAAGTGTGTAGATAAGATATTATTGCACATAGATTGTGAAGAGGAGTAAGAAAAGGAACAAGAAACATCAAAAGAGGAGGATATACACTAGGAACCAACCTTAGAGAAAGAAGAAATGGATCCGACCATATCTTGGAATGCACTGGCAAGAATTACCACTCCTCAAACTCTCAAGATAGTGCTGATTGATTTAGGTAGTACTCATAATTTTATTCATTGTAAAATAGCAAAAGAATTGAACTGCTTCCTATATCCAACACCCGAGTGTTAAGTTATGGTTGCAAATTGAGGAACTATAAATTTCTCTGGAAAGTGCCATGATATCAAGCTAAACATGAGGGGATATGTATTGAATAGTCCAATTCTTTCCATTCCAATGGGTGGTGCTGATGTTGTACTAGGAGTCCAATGGTAACGATCATTGGGGATAATAAATTTTAGTTTTCAAGAACTTTCCTTGAATTTTTTTTGGAAGGAAAGGAAGTTGAATTAAGGGGTATCGTAGGGAAACCGAGAAAGATAACCAACTCTAATGGCATGAAAAAGCTTCTAAAGAAATAATAATGAGGCATAATTGTCCAATTATGCTCACATATAGATTCAAACATCAAAATCATCTATTTCTCTAGATATCCAAAAAGTCTTGGACAATCATTCCAAGGTATTTGAGACTCCCAAAGGCCTCCCACCTATCCGTGATCATGATCATGCTATTCATTCGTTTCCAGGAAGTGTTCCTCCTGTTGGATACCTATACCAATAGGTTTCATATATCATGATTGGCAAAATAAGTGCCAAATATGATCCATTCTTTGCTGCCACAAAGGTTCCATATTTACAAGAAAAAAGAAGGTGTATATAGGCCTGCATATTCACAAAAGTTTATGGATGACCCAATAGTCTAATCTGGATCATGCCATGTTTTCAATTTATGTTGTAGAATAGAGAAAGAAATCTGTCCAAACT
>APFE030484024.1:0-20321 GCA_000404065.3 Pinus taeda | reverse complement strand
TACCAAGGGAAAGCCAAATGAAAAGGAAGCAAAAGCTGGTGATAATGGTAGATAAGAAAGTAGGGGCAATTGTAAAGGAGATACAAGGCTTCAAAGATAAACGTGATGTTTTATACAAAAATAAATTCCCACCATTCAATGATGGAAATGGAGACTTGTATCCCAAGGATTCTCTCATGAAAAGCTTAGTGGAAATCAGAAACTATCATAAAGGCTTTGGAGAAGAATATTGTGCTCTGTACTGAAAAGACATTGTCCACGTATATGCAAATTATTTTGAAATCTTATTTCTTTTAAGGAGCATTTTCATGGAACAAGGCTAAGTGTATTATGATGCAATCACTAATCTAGATGGATCCATTTTTCATTCACAAGTATGTGATGTCTTGTTTGGTAAATATTGCAAAGGATTGATGGAATTTTATAAACTAACCACTCAAAGGAGACCTGCACAGTCCCAAGTTGGAGGAATAATGCTACAGGTGTCTCCAATGGAGGGAGGTTCAAGTTCCAAGCCACCCTAGTAGCAGCAGAGAGAACAATAGCCATAGGTGACATCTCATCCAAGACGGATCCCACCAATGACCTAGAAAAAGTAATTTTCTCTCCTTCAATCAACACATATACACAAAAGGGAGTCTACTGTAGCCAATTTTGGGTAGCCAAGGTTGGGCAGGACCCACTAGTGGTTTTAGGGCTTGGTGTCGGGTCTAGAGAGCCTGTAAATAGGCATCATTTTGATGTAATTAAAGGAGAGAAAAACTTTATGTACTGAAACTCTGCCAAAATTTTGTTGGAAAAGTATTGAGATATGTTGAAGTTATTGTAAGGAAGGAAGTCTTAAGTACATTTTGAGTTGTTAATGATCTTATTTTCACATATAATTCTAAACCTTGTTATAATTTGAATTGTGCAAGATATGAATACAATTGCAGAAGTTATTTATGGAAAATCTTGTCAGTGCACTTGATGCTTATGTGGAAGATGACTGTAATTGTGTAAATTAAAGGAAACACAAAATCTGTTTGATTGTTTGATTTAATTTCTATGAATTTTATCAAGGTCGCATGCACTAGCCTTGTTTATTTTGATGAATTTTCACACAATATTAAAGTAAAAGGAATAAACTCAAATTATCGTGTTTTATATAGTTGAATTTTTAATTGCTCAGAGTTCTTCTTTGATGTTAGTATTCTAGGAATGGATTCGTAACTAACTACCTTAGCTTAATGATATATGCTTTCCATGCTTTAATTTTTCTTCATAAAACCCTCATAACCTTTATGTGAAACCCAAAGTGTATGGATGCTCAAACCTGAAAATACTATTAGAAACTAGAACAATACTAAGAAGGGTGGTGAATCGGTATTGTAGAAAATTTAAAAACTTTCTTTTCACTAAGAAAAGTACCAGAACACAAATAAATAATTTAGTAATTAATTCATATTAGTATCACAAGAATCAATCATTAGACACAAAAATGGAACACACAGATTCTCCAAATTTTCTTCAAATTACTTCTTAAAGGCAAGCTTATACTTGTTACAAGGTTCTCTAGCTACAACTAAAAGCAAGCTACTACTCCCTTATTTCTCAGATTCAACTGAAAGGAGCTACAACCCCTAATTTTATCAACTACCACTAAAGGGAGCTCCAATTTGTAACCTTTACCAACCACTACTAGAAGGAACTACAACCCATAATTTGCAAGCTACCACTTGACTTGCCTCAATGATTCATCTTTCATTCCAATTTCAAACTCAAATCATGAAGGCCACTTTCTTACATAAAAAAATAAATTTCTTTCTTCAAATAATCAGTAGAAAAGACCTTCAACAATCTTTGATCATGAATAAATCCACCATCCACACTAGCAGAATTAATCCAACACACCTCACACTTGCACAAAGCAAAATACAAATCTTGCAAATTTAATTCTTATTAAGAAATTTGAGCTCATAATTCTTGAATTATAGCTTTAGTTATCTTCAGCTCTTTATCATGCATAAATAATTATTTTTGTCTTTGTTTTGCTTCAAACATGTATTCTAAATGTGTTCTTTAAGTCTTCAAATACTCATCACATGTTACTGCAACAACTGCTCAATTTTGTTATTCTAGATTTTTTATCAAGATTTAGCTGAGACTTTCTGAATTTGGATGACTACCATATTTATCCAAACCTCCAAACAACTGCTAAATAAACTTACTACCAACTCATTTATGCCTGCTATCCAAACTTTAGTGCACCACTAGTTAGCCTTCATATCACTTAAAAAAGGTGTAAATGCCAAATTTTAAAGTTGTTGACCCATTCGTGCTATTCATAATATCCCAAAGTGCTCTAGAGTTTCTGACTCATCCATCCATAATCTTGAAGTTCAAAACCAATACATAAAGATGAAGACTATAGATATTCTTCAAGCCCAAGCGCTTTATTAAAAAGCATTCAAATATAACCAATGGATGGTCCCACTGTATTATAGCCCTAAGGTCTTAAGTTATTTGTAAACTTTTTATGCACCCATGATCACTCCACCTACATAGAACCTAGTCTTGGCACTCATCACTAGCCCCTAGATTTTATTTTCTTGCCGAAACTTGGAAAAAACTTTGTGATGTGCCCTTACATTTCCACCAAGATTGTTTCCTCCAAAGGCATATTCTTGTGGTTCCGTCTGCCTATTGTTGCGACCAATGACATTTCAGCCAGGGTGACCTGTCACCATGTCATTCTCTAAATGAGAATTCCACTTTCAGTTATCATCTCACCTTTGCATCTCTCAACTTCTATCTTCTTAGAGGTTTCATGACAATGTTCCCTTCAATTTGTTTCAAGATTTCGCTTCTATGATAACATAATTCTTACTTCATTATCAACACCTGGTGCTTTTTAAGTAGTGACATGTCACCCATATTTTGTCCACTTGGCCACCTAAAAGTGTCGAAAACATATGCCACATGTCATGTCCTGATTGGTCCATGTCATCATGTTGAAGGTGCCTCCACATAATCACCTTGATCCAATCAATTTATGTCATGTGTCATCCATAATATGGAGGTAGAGGGGTTCTAGGCCTTGGTTTTTCTCTGAATGTATTTGTTAAATGCAAAAACCACCAAGTTCAAGCCTATTGCCACTCTCCTACTCCAAATCTCAGCGATAACTCAAATGAGTCTCTCAGGGAAATCACCGTGGAGTTTCTTTGGATATGTCCTCTCCAAGGTTCCTTTCTCAAAGTTCTAGGGTTTCTCCTTCATGTTATCATCAAGATCCTGAGGACGGTTTCTCCCGAGGATCTTTTCTTGCCGAGAACCATTCTTGTCAAAAACTCAATGGAGCATCTTGGATATCGTCAATAATAATTCTTCCAAGAGCGTGTACCTGTGGGGTCCTCTACTAAAGAGTTTTGCTAATTGCTGCCTTTCCTGCCTGTTGACATTCTCCCAACGCTTTCCCTCTTGAGATTTTGTTGTTCCACACGTGCTCCTACATGGCTATTATCTATGCACTGACTTTGTTGTGGAGCCTCTAACTTTGACATTTTAACATCATAACTTTGAATGCCAACAACTTTCAATCCAGGAGGTGTTTTTCGGACTTCAATTTATCATTAGAAATATATTTCCAAGATCTATCCATCTAAGTGGGTCCCAAGTACACTTAATATTATCTCCTAAATTAAAAATGGCTTCAAAGTCACTACACCCATCATTTACCTTGCCATACTTGAGATGAGCTAGTTTGCAACCACCTATGCCTTTGCAATTATCTTCTTTTCCTTCGCCATAAATTACAACCTATTTCTAACATTCTCCCCCTTTGGAATTGATGGAAAAACCATGATAAAGCAAACAAAACAATACCATAAAACATGACCATGAAAGAAATTAGCACTCATTAATTTTCTGAGGTTGCAGAAAAAAATCACCAAGGTAACTAAAAACCAACTTTGGAAGCTGGGATCTAGCCGTGCCAGCTTCAGAGAGGGCTCTCTTTGTAAGATTTAACTTTGTTTGGTTGAATATTAGGCTAGTTATGAAGTTTGGGGTTTGATTTGTATTTGAATAGTTGGTTGATAACTAGATTTCCATTGGGCTATGGAGTCTGTTACATAAAACATAGATTAACTATAATATCTACAGATAGATTTCACAGGGAAATGTATCCAAAACTAATGGATTCTTTAAATTCTGTGAAATGGAGAAGGAAGAACGAATATAAGGTTCACTTTAAATATAGAACATTGTTACCTAAATTCTATATTTAAAGATCAAAAGAAAACATTGAAATTATTCGTAGCCAGGCGCAAAGTGTAGATTTAAACAAATTATGTCCTTTATTTATCTATTGAATAATTCAGATTTGAAAAACAAATATGTTCTATAAACAAAGAAGTATAAACACATAAGACAGATAGATGTACTTCACCAACAACTTGACACATGAATCCTATGAAAGAGCTGAGCATGCAGAAAAAACCAATCATCATGTTTGTATTGAGGAGGCTAGTGTCATTGCTAGAGTTTCGCAGTTCCATCATTGGAAATTTAGAGAAGCTCCTGAGATTGAAAAGAGACCGAGCAATCTCAATAGAGAGGATGGCTGGAAAATTAGTAGGTGTTGGGTCCCAACTCTCTCTTCCTAGTCGCTTTCTTCTGATCCTTTAATTTTTATTTTTTTCAAATATCTTCCATTTTAATTCATTAATTAATTATTTATTTATTTTTATTTTTTTGCATTATTTTTATTTTTTTTTTAATTTAATTTAATTAATTAATGTATTTTTTATATTATATTTTATTTTTTTTTTTTATTTAATTTTTATAAAATTTTATTTTTTATTTAATTAATTAATGTATTTATTTTTTTATTTTTTTTATTTTTCATTTTTTTTTTCAACTAACTTAACTCTCCTTTTTAAATTATATACCTATTTTAATTAGTTAGTTATTTCTTTATATATTTTTAGTTATAAGATCTATTCTATTCCTTTTACCTATAAAATAGTCAATATTTTTAACTATTTATTAACGCCTGGACCAATTTAATTAAAATTAATTTATACTTATAAATTATATATTTAGGTAAAGGTAAGGTCCCTTATTTTATCTTCTGGTTTGTTTGACTCGGGTCCCTAGTCAAATTTAACCGTTACCCTTGTTAGCCGTTGGAGGCTCTGCTCATACTATTTAACAAGCAAAGATGGATCTGATTTTTCAACTTGTCCTGATGATGAACCACACTCGTTGGTTCGAAATGTGTCGACAAATGATTTATCTTGTGATTTATGCCGAAAAATTTATCTTAAGCTTCTATATTACTTGGAAAATCTATTGATGCTTCAGAATAATATACAATAGAGTTCTTCGTACAAAAACCAACCCTTGATACTTCGAAAGATGAAATATTTATAGTTAATTTACAAAAAATATCCTATCAAAATGACTAGGATGTATCTACAAAATAATAGAAGTGAATCAAGCTAACTTATTACAATGATATCAGGGAAATTCAAACTGTCTGAAGTGGTGGCGCTGAAATGGTGGAATATCTGGTTGTCTGGCACTCAAATTCTGCATGGGTTATAACGCTGAGCTGTGCCACCGAAACTACCTTTTACTCCAGTAACTCACAAATTTTATCCCAGAGTTTTTCTCTCAGGATATTCATTTTCATCAACTTTCTGTACACTTTGTCAACTTCAGTATATTTGGTGAATGTCGGCCGAGTGATGAATAGATTTGGAATTTCATACTGAATATCAAGATCATATGATAATTCTTCCAGAAAACCCTTTCCTGTCATACTGAGTCTTCTGGCTATAACCTTTGAACAATCTCTTGCCTTGGTCATAATATGCTCACTGTAATCTGACCACATGTTGAGCTTGTCGTTAATCACTAACAAGTTTGGAAGTCCTTTCATGTATAGAGGCTCCAACTTTGCAAAGAATTTATATATACACGTGTTCATAATTCAGCCCTTCTCTTCAAGTTGTCTCATAAGATTTCTTTTAGTCAACACTTTCCTGACTTCGAAAATCATTTCAGTCCTGTCTTCAATTTCCAACTCTTCCAATTCCTGACTGTTCTTGGAGTTTAGAAATTTGATAAGTTCAATGGCTTCATTTGGTTTATCTCCCAATTGCTTTCTGACCTGCTCGATGGCTTCATTAGACCAATCAATCAACTCCTATTGCTCAAAAATAATTTGGATTGAAGGCCAAATTTCATCCATGTCTTCATTGATCCTATTCCACATATTTTCTTTTACCTGTGCCAATCTATTTCCCATGACACAATGTTTTTCCATTTTATGCAATCTTTGGGACAAGTTTGGGACTTTTGTGTTTCTATCATGTAGGCATTTTCAAACCTTGTACTCTGTACCTATAGAATATTTACCTCCAACTTCAACTTCTTTAGCTCTTCTCCCTGTATAAACATGTTTTCCATAGATTGAGCTAACTTAGCTGAGTCATCAACAACTGATGTGGGAAGCACGATAGAAGATGATGTTCCTCCTATCGTGGTTGTTGCAGGGACACCTATTTGAAGTAGATATGTAATGGGAACTGCATCAAGAGGAACCAATGCAAGTTGTGAACCCTATTCCTTTTCTTTTATCAGCTTGTCCATTTATGCTTCAATTGCTTTGATCTGTGCACCTTGTTCCATTAGAAGCTTCAACATCTCTTCCTTTTGTAGCTTTGTCTCTCCAAGTTCCTTAGCTTGGGGGCCTTCTGTTGCTGGCAGCTTCAATTGCTTCTTTAAGGTTGCTATGTCAGCATTTATTTATTTATTTTTTGATTATCTCCTCCATGGATTTCGAATTGTTTGGATCAAAGCTCACTTTGATCACCGTTTCCTCCAAGTATTTGATTCTGTTATCTTTGGCAAGTGAGGACACTTTCTCCAATTTCAGCTGAGACTGCACATTATTTAAAGTGAGTTGTAGTTTAGAGGTAGTAATAGCAGTCTGTGTGAAAGTATATTATACCATTTATCCAGCTTGTCTGCCCATATCTATTTGATCTAAAGGATGGACGTCCTTAGCCTTGAATTCAAAAGTAGTCTGTTTGAAATCTACTGCTAACTTTGGTTGAGGGACTTGGGCCTGCAATAATTCCATATGCATCCTTCCCTTATTTGTATAATATACTGAGATGAGTCTGTGCTGGATGGAGGAAGATTATTTCCCGAATTGAGTGGATATATTATCATAAATGGCTTCATTCCTCTGCTTAATCTCTTTATATCTCTGAAAAATGTCAAGTTGCCTCTGCTCGTGGATGATTTTGGTGTCTGAGGTATAGTAGATGGAATATATTTAATAGTAGAGGATGATGGGAACTCTGTGGTACCACTTTCCAACGTAAAAGTTTTCAAACCTAAGAGCAGAATAGTGCCTTGTGTCCTCCAGTGATGGGAAGTCTATTTTAGAGCCTTTTTTAATCTTTTTAGTATATATTTCGAATTCTTTAGTGGAGTCCTCAGTGACTAAGGGAGAATCATCCTCTCTTGGTCTCCTATATGTATTTTCTACCCAAGTGTTTTGATTCATATATTTCTCTATTTCTGTCCTCTGAGTATGCACAGTGGGTGTAGCTTTTTATTCCACTCTTAACTTGGAAATTACCCCAAACGGATCATAAGACCAAGTGAAACTGAGCGAGAAGCTCATTTGTTTCAGTAGGAGATCTTCTTCCTCTTCTGCTCCTCTACTGTTGCAGATGAAAGGTCCTATCTATGTTTTGATCTAGAACTCAGATTTCTTCTTGGTTGCCACGAAATGGATGTTATCAGAATGAGTTATTTGTCTGATGTACTCCAAGGCAAATATTCTCATTGGAAAATACTTAGGCAGTTTATATGGTGGAAACTCTAAACCATACACTCTAATTTCTATGAATGACTAGTAAAGGTACCAGTCTCCTGTTTTGACTTGTTCACTGAGGTGTAAAACCTTCTGAATGTCTTCACTAATCCTTGGAATATGCTGGCCACTGAGAAAACAAGTTGTTGGATACATAAACTGGTCTATGAACTCTTAGAAGTTGAATTCCTGTGATTGTCTTCTGACTAAGGAAGTCCAGAAGACAACAGACTGAGGCTCTCCTTATTGATCAAACTTTTTCACTACGAATGGAAACTTATTTGTTTGAAAGAAATAAACATGTACATGAGGATTGAAGAATATATGAACATTCCTTCAGATAAAAACTAAAGGAATTTTTCATGAATTACATTTTCTAAGAAGTGACCACAGTCAAAGGTGACTGGTGGTCCTTCTTCTGAAGCAAGAGTGTATAGAAAACCTAGAATAGGCTCATCTACCCATTCATCTGAATAGTAACCAAGAATGGATGACAAAACATAGATAACATGTATTGTCCTTTGAGGGAACATAGAAGAGGGATATGGGGGATTTTTCTTAGGGATTTGAGAGTCTTCAGGGAGGAAAATTTAAAAAATGGTAGCTCTCTGGAGGAAGGTTAATTTATGATAAATTGCTTTGAGAGCTTCAAGGGATAAAGGGGAGAGGGCATCGCTATGGGGAACCTGTAGCATTTGATTTATGTTGTCAGCTATGATGGTGAAGAGAATTTCACCATTTGGGGAAATAATATCCCTCTTGCTTGAAAGGTAAGAGGCTTGGCATCTTAGAAAGAATTATGGAAACTGATAGGACTGAGGGACAACAAACAGAGGAAGTTTGGATTTCTAGAGGTGTATCTCATCAGATTGATCCAAGAAATTATCCCGAAACCAATAGCTTAATTCAAAGAGGTCAAATTCACATTGTGTTTCGGCAACCTTGTAATCTCTGTCTCTGAGTGGAATATGGTCTAAGTCGACAAGGGGAGTGAGCATAGGATTTACTACAGGGGCGACTTTGGGTGCCATAGGGGAGAATTGGTATTAAGTTTAAATAATTGGGGAAATTCAGTGGAAGACCTTTGTAGATTTATCGATTACAAGCAATTGAAATGTTGTTGAGAGATAATGGCACACAAAGCTAGGAACGATGTTCATGAAGTGATGAAGGGAAGGTGTAATTGCAGGGGAAAATTGAATTTTTATAAGTTGTAGTAGGGGGAATTGGTAGTAAGTTTCAATAATTTAGGGGAATTCAGTGGAAGACCTCTGTAGATTTATCGATTACAAGCAATTGAACTGTTGCTGATAGATAATGACACAACAAAGCTAGGAACAATGTTCATGAAGTGATGAAGGAAAGGTGTAATTGTAGGGGCAAATTGAATTTTTATAAGTTGTGAACCTG
Source organism: Pinus taeda (assembly GCA_000404065.3). Taxonomy (NCBI): domain Eukaryota; kingdom Viridiplantae; phylum Streptophyta; class Pinopsida; order Pinales; family Pinaceae; genus Pinus; species Pinus taeda. The sequence goes on along the minus strand of APFE030484024.1, from coordinate 11,032 downwards.
CCTTAACCATTGGATTAATGGTCTTACTAGGGAATTAATTTTTATAATGGAACGGGCGAACATAAATAGAATTAATGGTGGGTGCAACGGTTGCGTACATGGCAATTGTGGATTGGTGGGCGAGTGGCATGGGACGGTTGGCGGGAGTGAAGGGAGGAGGGGCATGTGCTGAGATGGGAGTGGGAGCTGAGACGGGACGTGGAGGCGACAATTTGCGGGAAGGCAGGTTGAGGCGGGATGGCAAAACAACTTTCGGGGGGGGAGGGGAGACGGTATCTGTTAAGTGGAGGGGGGGTCTAAAATCCCACGACGCTAACACGTAAGGGAGTAGTAGACTTCTTTTTGGACTCCCCCTGCCGTTAAACATTAACATTGCGGGGGGGTCCGAAATTCATCTTGGGCCATCAGATCAATGCAATGGATGATCGAGGGGTCATGAAAAAAGTGGGGTTTAACACCAGCTGGTCCCACCACATATTTGTGCATATGTATTATAACCCAAAGTCCAATATTTTGGTGAATGAACCATTTTCGAATTATTACATCAAAAACTTTATTTTTCTATTCTAATACATTTTTAAAGCAAATGAGGGTGCATTTGAACATGCAAAACCTGTCAATTTTTCCTTCTAAAGAGATTAAGAATATTTATTTTATCTCACTAAACTAATCTAATCAACTGAATTAATCAAGATTAAACAGTTGGATTAACTTTATTCACCTATTCTACCTATCTAATCTCAGCCAAGATTACACTGTTTGGCTAATTTATTCACTCTAACCTAATTAACATAAATTGAAACCATCTTGAACATGATTAAATTGTATGTCTCAAGTAGAAAGGGATTGTGACATTTTAAACAAGTTGCACACAATTTCATGAATTTATTCTTTACAAAACAAGAAGGCTAGTAGTGGCACTTAAGCTAGCATCACTTTCATATTTATTTGTTTTTTTGTGGGGTTCATTTATCATTTCTTTTCTTTTTCCTTTTTTTCTATATTTTGTATTTATACCCTCTTTTCATTTTTTTTTCAATTTTCTATCTTTTTTTGGAAATCATTTGCAGGAAGCAGTATTATTTACAATCTAAAATATTGAAAGAAATTATTCAATGATCAATTGATCCTATAAATTATAGAACCCTAACAAAATAAAAAAGGAAACTGTACTTACTACTCTTCTTTATTCTCACTCTATGGATGTTTCTCCCCCTTTGATGCACTTCTCCTTTGGTGTAATTTTCCTCTTATTTCTTAAGTTGTTTCCCCCTTTTGTTTTAGGTCCTTCTCCTCCTCCTTTTTGTTTTAGGAGTTACTTCTCCCCCTTTTACAATAATGGCAAAGAAGCTAATGGGCACCCCCCCTACAACCTTGACCCCCATGTCAACAATCTTCCCCTATCTTGGTGATCTTGTGGACCTGGCAGCCTTCATCTGATATGATTTTATTATTTCATTTCTTCCTCTTAAGGAATATCTAGTGAAGGGAGTCGAAAGGAACTACACCAAATATTTTCCTTAAATACTCAAACTGGTCTCTTGGGAGAGGTTTGGTGAATATATCAGCTACCTGGTTTTTTGTAGGTACATACTGCATCTTGACCACCTGATTTGCAACTTTCTCTTGGAGGAAGTGGTACTTGATTTGAATATGCATTTTCTTTGAATGGAAAATAGTATTCTTTGACATGCTAATGGAACTTGTATTATCATAGATGATAAGAATAGTTTGATCATAAAATACTTGTACATCCTATAAATTTTACTTCATCCATAATAGTTGAGTACAACAAGAAGTTGCTGCTATGTATTCTACTTCAGTAGTAGAGAGAGAAATTGAAGTTTTCTTCTTACTAAACCATGAAACAAGACATTCTCCAAGAAATAAAGCACCGCCACTAGTGCTCTTTCGATCATCTACATCACCTTCCCAATTTTCATCAGTATAAATAGTTAGTGAAAAACATTTACCTCTTGGGTACCAAGGTCCATAGTCCATTGTGGCTCTGAGATATTTGAGAATCCTCTTGGCTACAAGTAGATGACATTGTTTAGGGTCTGCTTGAAATCTTCAAAAAATACCAACTACTTGCATGATGTCTAGTCTTGAGGCTATCAAATATTAGAGGCTACCAATAATATATATGTATAAAGTCCAATCCACTTCTAGTTATTCACCAGTCTTGCTGAGCTTGCAACATGTAACCATTGGAGTGTTGTTGTAGTTGCTACAACCACCCTCCAAAATTTTGTCCTGCACCAATTTCGGAGCCTCCCTTGGAGATTTTCACTTGATGACTGCACACACTCGGGTTCACTCCGCGAGCTCGTGTGAGCCTTTACATTCTCCTTGCTTCTTTATTGCAGTCAAGTCTTTGCATGTTGATGTCTAAGTCATGCTTGCGACCGTTTTTTGGTTATGGTCAAAGTCTTTTGCTTTTTATGTGTTTGATGTGTTTGCCATGAAAGCATTTGTCACACTCACACACAGAGTCACATTCACTATCGTGCAACCGTCATCTCAATCATGAATGATCAATCACGAGTGTCATGCTTGTCCCTTGCACCGTCAATCATTCATGTTTAACATATGCATCCGCATGGTTTGTTCGTTTCATCGTCAAGTCATGCGAGTGTGTTTCAGTATGATCACCTATGCATCTTTCGACTGTTCACACACTTAGTCATTTTTGCTGAAGTTCTGATGACCAGACTCTTCACTGACAGCCATACCATCACTTTGCTTTCGACTCGATCGACTATCAACCAGAACAACACAGAAGCACCAAGCTAGTTCTTTCAAGATGTGTTACTTGCAAGAATTTTAATCAGCACTCATGTTGACCACCCAGATAGTCGACCGACTGTTCATCTTAGAAATTGCGCAGTGCTCATGAGCAGGTCTCTCGCTGCCCATTAGTTAGCTCATCTAAGAAATTGCACAGAGATGATCAGCAGGCCAACCTCCCGACCTTAATGTAGTTTTCGTAGCCAGCATCTCCCAGTAGCAGACTGCTTGTTCCATCTAGGAATTATGCAATTTCTGTTGCCAATGACTGAGCAACCAACTGGCAGTTCCCTCTGGGAATTGCACAGGTCTAGCTGCTAGTGACCCCAACAGCCAACTGGAAGTTCCCACTAGGAATTGCGTAGATCTGGATTCTGGTGACCCTAGCAACCAACTAGCAGTTCCCTCTAGGAATTGCACAGATTTGGCTACCAGTCTCTCGGGTAGTTCCCCAATAAAATTGCACAATCCGTGCTTGTTGACCCCTCATGCATCCCAGCCTGTTCCTCTAGAAAATTGTGCAAATTTGGCTGTCTAGCCCCTGTTGACTGTTCGTTCTGGAAAATGCATAGATCATGCTTGCCTTGCCTTCCAACAACCCTGACTATTCCTCCCAATATTTGTGCAATTTTTCCTCCTAGTTGAGCTAGACCTTGTAGTCAACCACTGTTGACTCAGATCGCCTATCTCCATCTCTTAGTGAATCTTGCACATTTTTCATCAGCAGTTGCCTGGAGCCATCATCCCGCATCATAGCCCTGCTGTCTCTCCCGGTCACCCGCATCTGAATGATCATGTTTCGTGGTAGACTAGGAGGTTTTGGATTTGATGTCATCTCATCATGAGTGACTGCAAGTACATGTTCACCCACAAACATGTCAAGACGACGAACGCGATGAATGAAGGGAGAACATGCAGATGGACAAGTTCACCAATAGACGAATGAACAAATCATGTGAAGCAGACGAACACGACGAACATGCACCTTCGCGAACAAGTGAGTCTGTCAATCCTTCCAACATGAACGCAAGGAACAACATGCTAGAGCTTCATTAAGTGAACCAAGGGCCATCAAAGACTCCACACACTTTGCCATGTGGAGGTGAAGCTATGATACACCATGAAGACATCCATCACTTAGCAACACTATAGCTTGACATGCACTCCAGCAACAACACGAATGTACCAGCATTGTCTTATCAAGTCATGTAAAGTCAAGTAATGAGTCATGTTGCCCACATCTCCACTATGGCCTTGTTTTCAATCAATGTGATGTAACGTAGAAGCACAAGAGACCCACTTGTTTAACATATAGTCATGTAAGTTAGAAAGTCATGGAAGTCAATCGATCATGAGGGTATTCGAACAATGACAAGGGTTAGTTTCACCCTTGGCTATAAATACCCCCCTCATTTGTACATGTGAGGGCTTTCCACCTCAGCTCCTCCCACATAGCCAAGAGAGTCTGTAATCTTTTCTTTGAGGAGTAAGTAGTGGCTCCAACACCCCACTAATGGGGTTAGTGATGTATGGTGTAACGATGTGTCTTGGAACTTTTGCTTAATTCAGAAGCCTAGCAACAGGCCAAAACGTTTTCACACATGCATTGTATTTGTTGTAAGACTGATGTTTAACACTTGTAATGCATGTTTCTTTTAACCATGTGTTCTACATCTGAACTGATTCATTTGTTGTAAAATCTATTAATGTAAATGTGTTGTTAATGTTGTCTCGTCTGTGTCAACTCCTCCGTCGAACATCAGATAGACCTTTCACATGAACCTTGTTGTAAGAACCATTGCACTCATCTTAGATTGATTCATGAGTGTTATACGTGCTATCTTACCTTGTATGTTGTGACTGTCGCATCCGAGTGGACTGCTCCACCGGAAGTTGTTTATGTCCTTTGTGTTGTGTGTTCCTAGCCAAGTTGGCACTAATCCCTTTCAACATGGAATTCACCTTCACCTTTTCCCCTCACAGTGAAAGAACCGTTGACACAAGTGAAAGAACCACTGACACAAGTACACTTACACTCACCAGGCATGCGAACCTCACTTCTTGAAGACAAAGCGAACCACTCCCCTGTGCTGACAAGCAAGATTTGAGGCAATTCCTTGAGACAATGGCAACTGGGTCATCATACCAGATGGGACTCCCACACCAAATGGTTTGAGGTCTAGTTGGGACTTCATACTGGGGTGATCCCCTAAATGTTGGTAGGTCCATCACCATCAACATTTCTGGTGCTAGAAGGAGGGCAGCCAGTTGTACATGGCTGAAATTCCCCTCACACTTATTCAACAAACAGTTGGTCAAGGCAGTAACTCACACTCTCTCTCACCTACACGAAACTCAGAGGTTGGTTACTCTTCACCTTCTAGTGTTGAGCATGAGACTTCATATCATTCATCCCATCACTCATGAGCTTCGGAAAGTAGTCGGATTGATCATAGATAGAGAACATCTTACATGCGTAGTGAGGAAGCTAGAGGCCAATCCCACAAAAGTTGTAGTACCATCAACAGAGGAAGCAACCCTTGCGACACTGGAAGGTCTAGGAGGAGCTATCGAAGATGGAAAGAAACCTCTAATCCTCCGACAAGGTGAGCAAGGCACTCTTGTGATCTCAGGATCAAACTTTAGTGTAGGAGGCGGAGGAGAAGGAAGCATAGGAGGCGGAGGCGAAGAAGAACCAACAGACTTAGAGTCGGACACATCAGAGTTCAAAGGAGGGGAAGAGCACGAAGAAGATGAACAGATGGATGACCCAAATCTTGAATGGATGACTTAGGGACCATTGGCTCTCCCGTCCGTCTTTCATAAATGACGAAGCGAGTGGAGAGAATGAACGTCAAGTTCAACCCTGACAACACAGTAAAGGCAGAACACCACCTAGACAACTTCTACCTAGAGCTCTAGACCCTTGAGATACGTTATGATGATGTTGCATGTAGATTGTTGCCATGTACCTTGGTTGGTCATGTCGCTGCTTGGTATCACAACCTTCCACCGAACTCTATATGCAACTAAGTCACATTCAAATGCATGTTCCTTGATAAGTTCGTTGATGACGAGACCCCCAACCATACTACTCAAAGAGTTGGGAAGCCTCAAGATGGAGGGAAAATAAAAAGTGAAAGATTCCAATAAGAGGTTTATGCGTATACTGAATAGGTTCCTAGCAGACACTAAGCCTCATGACTCCATCACCACTGATTACTACACGTCCGCACTGCCAACTAGCATTGCGCAGTTCATCAAGTGGGTTGTGAGACCAACACTATTGGAAAATTGTGAAGAGGTTATCAGTGTTGAGAAAGACCTGCGTGTAGTTGGAGTCATCAAGGATGATAATCAATGAAGGACTCCAAGGATGCGAGCAGGAAGTCCCAAGCAACGACAAGAAAGGGTAGACACAAGGAAGCAACCGACATTGAGTCCCTCAGTCATCTTGTCAAGAGCTTGTCCACTGAAATGTCCGGACTTAAACAATGCAGATCAAACACATTCGTAAGCAGTCACCCGCCCAGACAGAGACAGGCAAGCAGTTCATCAACTGGTTCATCAAGAAGCAACCAATTCGTTCCAAAAAATGCATAGAAGCATGTTTTCCAGCTCGAACGGTGTGCAGATCCGAAATTTTGTTCTTTCCACAAAGAACATCATCTTGAGAACTCTTGCCCGAGCTGGAAGTGAGTCACAAATAATTTTTATAGTTGTACACTCTAGGTGGGAAGTGATATGCAGGAGAAACCAAAAGACAGGTATAATGATGCAGAGGTTGCACCTGATGAGCCATCAATCTCTTAGCATGTGGTGAATGCACATCAGTGCTCGCAAACAATGGCAAAGATGAACACCGAGAAGCAGCCCCGGAAGCAAACTGACTATTACAACCTTTGAAGTAAAGGGGCTCCCCCCACACTTGATGATATGCAACAAAAGATTAGACTGCTGATAAGGAAGACCGATCCACAACTTCCTCAAAGAAACAAACAAAAAATAAGTTCACAAAGATTGTGGTGGGTCAGAGTACGTCCATGAGCAACAAGTTGCAAAACACTCCGCCAGACAACACGAATACCCTTTCCACCCCGGAAACCTCTGTGAGTCTACCACCTCTAGATTATAACATTGTTGATGACATGAAGAAAACTCGAGCAAACATCAGTTTGTTCGAGTTGGCAAAGATCCAATGTCAACGAGATATCCTGTTGTGCACTTTGGGACAGACAATGATAGACAACATAGCCTCTACTAGCAAGGGAGCAAGCACACCTCCCAGACCACTTTCAACTGTTCTCAATACACTCTGGATGGAAGAAAAAAACTCAGGTTTCCCTCCATTCCTGCTATCTTTTGAAATCTTCAACTACAATGTTCACAACTTCTTGGTCGATTCCGGTGCAGAAGCTAATGTCATGTTGCTCTCCATTGCTAAGAGGATCAATGCACGATGGAGTGAAACATCCATGAGAATCATCTAACTTGATAGAACATCTATACCAACCATTGGTGAACTATGAGACATGATCATCTGACTATCCCATAACCGTTGATTCCACCAATGCATCAATGTAGTGGTCGTGGAAATTCCAAAAGCATATGGTCTATTACTCAGTAGGGACTGGTCCAGCAAGTTGGATGGATATTTTTCTACAGACTGGTCTCACATGTGGCTTCCATAAAAGGGCAAGTGAAACCAAATCCAGGTAGAATCTAAGAGGTACATGAAGCATAATGTCACTCCCATCAATGGCGAGAATGAACCGTTGACTATCGCAGAACTCATGTTCGGAAACTGCCTCCTTGAAACAATGTTGGGGTGTTATCTTGCACGGCCAGCTCCAACCCCACCAGACACACAGTTGGGACTCCTTCATTGCCCAACTGATGGTAAAGAAACTTGTACATCACATTGTACCAATAGTAGCAGTAACATCAGTAGAAACAGTACTAAGACATCAAGTAGTTCATGTATAAATGAGTTGTGGACTTTGTACTTCGATGGATCAAAGACACAGGATGACTCAAGAGCCGGGTGTGTTCTGATCGACCCTTGCAACAAGAAGAATCTGGTGTCAAGCCGCTTGGAGTTTGAGTGCACAAATAATGTAGCAGAATATGAAGCACTCATATTGGGCTTGCAGAAAGCCATCAGCCTCAATGTGGTCATGCTTAAAGTGGTAGGTGATTCAGAGATAGTGGTATGGCAGGGACGTGACACCATTCACTGTTTATAACCACATCTAAAAAATACCAAGAAGAGGTATGGAGACTAATCTCAAATTTCCAAGCGTATAATTGTTGTGCCACGTACACGTAATGCAACTAGCAATGCATTAGCAAATGTAGCCTCAAGAATGTCACCGATTAGGGATAGATTTACTCTTGAAATTTTGTACAAGTCATCTATCCTAGAGAACATAACTAACTTACACGTGTTTAATGACGATCAACAGATACTACATTTTATGGCCAACACTGACATTTTCAAAGATGCAGTGATAGATGATGACGAGCACGAGTGATCTCTGCAAGCAGGAGTTGATGACAGAAAGGCCACATTATCACAAAAGGTGTGGTATCATTGAGAAAGATATGTGACTTGCAAGAGCAGTTCCAGGGGCCAAGGAATAGCAAGACCCATAGTTCCACCATGAGGCATGAACTAATAAACCTGGGAACAGAAAAGGATCCAAAATTTGTCAACCTTGGTACATGTTGTACATAGCAAGAACGACAAGCCTTCATCCACTTGTTCAAACAATACCGAGATGTGTTCGCATGGACGTATGATGATTTGAAAACTTATGACACACGGATCATGCAACATCTCATCCCAATCAAGGAAGGGGTCAATCCATATCCAAAAAAGCTAAGAAAAGTACATCCGTTGCTTGAACCCCTCATACAGAAAGAGCTTACTAAATTGTTGGATGCACGGATCATATAAAAATTTTGGCATTCCACTTGGGTCTCCAACCTTGTGCATGTATGAAAGAAGTCTGGGGAAATCTGCTTGTGTGTCGATTTCTGGAACGTTAACTGCACCTCGAACAAAGATAACTACCTCGTGTCATCTATGGACCGTATCTTGCAAATAGTATCTGGGGCACAGATGTTCTCTCTCCTTGATGGTTTTTCAGGATACAATCAGGTTCTGGTAGCAGAACCTGACAGACTCAAAACTACTTTCCGTACCAGGTGGGGTACATTCGCTTATAGATGTGCCATTTGGGCTTGTAAACATAGGTGCAACATTTCAGCACACTATGGACATCACCTTTCGTGGACTCATTGGGTAGAGCATGGTGGTATACCTCGATGATGTGACTGTGTTCTCCTGAAGACAAGAAGACCACATATGCCATCTTAAGGAAAATTTTGAGCGATGTCGAAGATACAAGATTTCCTTGAACCCCAAAAAGAGCGTATTTGTCGTGTCATAAGGGAACCTCCTTGGACACATTGTTGCCGAGAGCGGTGTCAAGGTGGATCTAGACTGGGTCATCTATCACACGAATTCCTCACCTGGTCAACAAGAAAGCCATGCAGTCCTTCTTGGGCAAGATAAAATTCCTCCGGAAATTCATCTCGGATTATGCACAAATAGTCAAGCCCGTGTAGGACATGATCAATAAATATGTAGTGTATGCCTGGGGCAAGAAAGAAAAGCATTCATTTGCCTAGATTAAGCAAGCCATTGTCGAAATGCCTGCACTATACAACCCATATTTCAAAAAGAATTTCCTACTATACACCTTCGCTTTCGACAACTCGCTAGCTGCAGTACTCACTCCGAAAGACGAAGCTAATGATGAATGTCCCATCTCTTTCATGAGTGAAATCATGCAAGGACCAGAACTTAACTACCCCACCATTGACAAACAAGATTATACAGTTTACAAGGCAGTGAAACACTTCAGGGCCTACTTGCTGAAAAACCACTGCATTGTCTTCATTTCCCACCCAGCAGTGCATGCATTGCTAGTACAACAAGATCTAGGAGAACGATGTGTGAATTGGATGATCAAAGGGATGGGCTCTCTAGACTTGCAGTTGTAGGAGTACATGCTCAGGAGAGCGAAGAAGAGCTCACCAGTTGGGAGCAAGAGATTGAAATGTACAAAATAAGGCAAGTAGGCCCCATGAAAAACAAAACCTCTTGGTACGCAGATATACATCGGTACCTTGAGCATGGCACCATACCCAATCACTTTTATATCAGACAAAAGAGGGCATTACTCTTGAAATCCTTAGCATATGAGTCAATGCATGAATTACTTTACATAAAGCACAATAATGGAGTTTTTCTCAGGTTCCTGGAGGCACAGGAATCAGAGAAGGTACTTCAAGATCTGCATGACGGACCCGTCGGGGGTCACTTTGCAAGGAATACCACAGCACAAAAGGTTAAGCGAGCCAGTTTTTACTGTCCTACATTATTCAAGTATGCACATGCCTGTGCTCATAAATTCCTGGTCTATCAGCGATGCACCGACAGAACACAAAGATCAGCAGCCCCAGTACACCCTGTTGCAGTGACTGAGCCATTCCAATAGTGGGGCTTGGACATTATTGGGGAAATTTTCCCCCATTCATCAAAGCAACACCACTATATCCTAACAGTAACTGACTACTTTATGCGGTGGACAGAGGTAGTTTCGCTCAAACAAATGAATGACCAAGAGGTCATCAGCTTCCTCCAACAGAATATCATCTCACACTTCAGCGTTCTGGTATCACTTGTTTTTTATAATGAAACTTATTTTTCGTCTTTGAAACTCTATGATTTTGCATAAAAAAATGGTATTGTGTTAAAGCATTCATCGTATTACTGTCCCCAAGAAAACAGTCTAGCAGAGTCTACAAATAAGAACCCCATCCATATAATCAAGAAGACCATTTTCTCTTAACAACGTAACTGACATACTGTTATATAGAAAAATGACCCCCTCATCAGCTCAGAGGGGAAAGACATGATAGCTGAAGCAAAGACCAAGATCACATGCCTTGTTTCCACACTAACGTTGGCTATACACTGACAACCTGCTTTATAAAGCTTCTCTGTAAGCCTAAGGGAGCATTAGTGACCCTACTAACTCTAGTTGTTAGTTTTGGAATAGCGTTAGTGGATCCCAATGAAGTTATAAAGGTAAAAGGAGTGAATTGACTCATAAATATCTAGATATTTGCTCCTAAATCTACTCAGAAAAGCAAGGAAACATCTCAAGTT
>APFE030484022.1:0-11500 GCA_000404065.3 Pinus taeda | reverse complement strand
CCCAAAGGGGGTGATTTGTGTGGGTCGCCCATTTCAGAAAAACTTTCTAGGTTTTTCTGGGTTTCTTGAGTAGAGCCCGAATCCAAAATTTCAGCTTTTTCCAAGGAGGGGAGCAGCCCCAAATCATCATTTGTTTTCTAGCAGTAGCAACATCACAACAGCAGCATCCACACAGAGAGGCCATTCTTGTCATTAGAGTATTTCCACACTTCCCTTGTGCAAGTCGAGGTGCCATCTGTCTAATCACCTCTTGTACTCATTTATTGCTCAGTATAATAAAATGGCTTAGCATTTCTCTCTACATTTCTTGTGTATCTACTTATTTTTTTGGTTTACATTATTATATCTTGTTCCACTGTTATTTTATCACTTCTGGGTTATTATATCATTTGCACATATTTGGTTGGAGTTTTTGCTGGGGTTTGAGGAATATTTCAGGTTAGGGATATTACAATTTAATAGAAAATGTATCATATTTAATAATGATGTCATGTCATAATTGTTATTAAATATCACGTCAACTCGTACATCTCACCATTATTACCACAATAATCCATAACAATTTGTAACCCCCACTTATCCACGCACATTGGAACTTGAATCATGCCGACGACATTAACTTAGTGAATGGGAAATAGTTTTAAGTGTTTAGGTCCTCTTTCACAAAATGATTGGGTATCCAATTTATCTTTTTTTTATCTATAAAGATAATCTTATATTTACAGAATAATCATGCAAAGATGATTTCATCATGCCAACTTTCAACTTTCCTAATTTGCCGAGTCCCTGATCTTGTAAAATTTATGATGATGACCACAAAATTGTACTTAAATATTTCCGTCACTATCTAATGAACTATTCCTCAACCCCAATATTAACAAAGAAAAATATATTTATCAACATTCATTGAAGGTTATTAGTTTTTGAGAAGCAAAATTACCCAATTTAAAAATAGTTACTACAAAACTTTTTACGCCATCCCTAGCTCTTAAGGAGCTGGCATGCCACCCCATCTATTAATAATATTTTGTTGATTAACAATAATCATAGTTGAATTTTAAACATAAATAGCCAACTAGAGGATAGGAAGTCTCATCATGAGCCGACCTACCATGATCAAATGATCCTAATAGAGTGACATTACCATTACTGGTCACCAAGCCAGGGTAATGGCCTTTGGTCATAAAACTGAAGGACAAGAGGTCTCATCGTGAGCCGACTTGTTCACTTTTGTTAGCTCCCATGAATGCCATTGTTATTGACTGGTTACCAAGCCAAAACAATGATCTCCAATAGGCATATAAGTAAATTAAAATTCTTTTGTAACTATCTACTTATTTCTAATAGATGGGACACTGGCATCTCAATGGGTTAAAAAGGCATCCCTGTCGAGGATATGGATGCCTTCTAGCAGCAGTGGCCATGCTTATGGTATAGAAGTTAATTCAATACTATGATCTACTTGGTTACCTTGTTTTCTCAAATCTAATTGCTAATAAAGCCCATTGTTGCATATATAAGGTTTGCTAGAACTCGTGGTTCATGGGATAATATTTCATCGGTTCTTAGATAATGGTGGTTATGATTTATATCTATTATTGAGTTATAAATATTTAATTTACGTGTTAGGGATGAAAATTTTAGATATTTGATATTTGACATTTTATATCATCTAATCTATCATTCCTTTATTCTACAAGTTTCATATGTTTAACCAAAGATAGTTGCTTTACCCAATCAATCTCTATTTAATCCTAGCTTAACAACACTAATATTATTTTGGGGTAGCATAAAGAAGCCTAGTTCTAATTTTGAAACCTGATGAATTACTAATTGAGGATACTCATGAGATGTGTTATATAAATCTTGATGACAGGGAAACTAATGAGTTTGGGGGAAGGAAATCTTGCTACACTTTTTGATTACTTTCTTTTAGTTTGCATGGCTTCCACCTTCCACATCACTTTCAACATAAACTTAGCATACATTAGCTTCAACAAATGTCAATCCATACATGTCATTCCACATTTTTATGGAGGTAAAACTTGAGGTAAAATACCATAAGTTTTAGTTTATTAAAATTTTAGGAGAAAATCGTGAAAAAAAAAAAGAACCATTGAGCATTATTCATTCATATTTTTCAACCACTATTTGCCCTTCTTGGTTAATACAAAGGCATTGGGTTGCATGAGGACATGCAACATGTCCAGTTTAGGGGAGATGTTGGGTCCCTAATTTGTCATTATTATTGTCACTTCTTAACATCCATTTCAGCCATTTCTACTATTCTTTTATCACATTATTTACCATAATTTATTATATAATTCCATTTCATAATTATTTATGTTGTTGTGGATAAGTAATATTTGATATCCTTTATTTTTAATAAATTGATGATTATTATGTGTGATATTTGCTAATAATGGTTTATAGATAAACTTGTTATAACATCACTCTTGATTTTAGCCTCCAAGATCTCTTGAAGATTGCAAAACTGATCTTCAACGCATAATCAAATATTCCAACTGAGAATTTCGTTGGAATAAATGGTGACAATTTTGCATTTGACATTTATGGAAAACGAAGAAGAATATTAAAAATCTGAGACATGGGTTTAGTTCAGAATGGATCATATCAGTTTCCCATTAAGCAATTTTCAGAAATTCGATTTGGATTGGGAGAAAAGCAAGGTTCTTCGAAGGATACATTTGCAGATTTTATGTTGTGGCCGTTTTCCAAATTGCCCCAATTGCAATGACCAAATTCGATTTGTTTCGGTCTTCATAAATGTACTTTTGATATTTGCACTTATTCAAGAAAATTAATATTAGTTTTATAATATATGACAATGATTTTTCTACTCATTTTAGTAGGTCTAGCATGTCAAAGAGCTATAGGTGAGTCAAATAATCAAGAGAAAATATTGAAGGCCTTAAGGGCATGTTACACTATGTATAAATATATATTAAAGTCAAAGGGAAACCTCCAAGCAAAGTCAAGTCTACTCCTAGGAAACGGCACCTTCAACAAACTCCTTCAAGCATGATACAACACTATGGAAACTATCTGAAGTCTGCTCAACAAGTCAGCCACCAAACTGCCTTGAAAGTTGGCCGACAAGTAAGAGGACAAGTCAGCCTAAATGCAGTCAGTCAAGTCAGCTTAAATGGAGGGACAATTCTCTATTTATAGAGTTTGTCCACTCCAAAGACAACACATCATTTTTTCTTTGAAATCCACAAGAGAAAGAGAACAAGAAGGTCAAAGGAGTCAAGGTAAATGGGATACTAGGGCAGCAAAGAGGAGAGGAGGAACTGCGAAGAGTAAGGGATTGTTTTTAGGGTATACACAGTCACACGTGCAAGGGAATGGAGGACAATCTGGGGCTATAACAGAGGTAAGATCATAGTTGGATATTTATGTTTATTTGGGGCTAAAACTAGGCCCATAAAGGCCTCCTAATCTAGTGCAGAAGAAGGACATCAAGCAATGTAAGAAAGAAGGAGACTGTAGTATAAAGGGTTATTTCTAGGGCTAGAAACAGTCACACATGTGAGATGCAGTAAAGGTATGTATGAACCATAACAAAATCTAGTGAACAGGTCATTGTTTGCATGAGGGATCAAGCCTAGAAGGACTACCAAGCCTAGCAAAGGAGCATATCTCTCTAAGGTAAAAGGACTCTAATTGGAAGACGAAGTGCTGGAAGAAAAAGTGTTGGAAGAAGTTTTGAGGTATATAGTGAAGAAAGGAGTAAAGACTTAACTTATGCTTGGAGGATCTCTTAGTCAGAGGTCTAGGGCTTGGCATTAATCAATAGAAGCTTCAATAAGAGAAATTCACTAAAGGGTTTTCCTCTCAAGAGAAGAGAGGTTTTGGCCTTGTGCAGAGAGTCAACATCTTGTGTTCTTGTTTTTATGCTTTGGTAGTAGTTTTATGAAGTACACACACATGCACCAATAATAATAATAAGAAGCATAATCTAACAAGAAAAGTAAAAAGACTTCACAAATTGTTATCAAGTAATGAAGAATCACGCTACACTAGTTTGTCCTAGATTCTTTAATAGCCCCATGCCCTAGTTTCTTCAGTAGTCAACTGAATGGATGCCCCAACATCCTAGACCAATCTACCAACCTTAAGTGTTCATAAGCTCCAAACTGCAGGCCACTTCATGCACCTGTCTAGCACCTCCCTACCAACCTATCATGACCAGAAATAAGACAAGAGTGTGGACTCTCATACCAAGGACAATGATCCAAAATACAATATGATTTAAAATTATTTTCTTGTACTTGACCAATTACCCAATCACATTATGACGTGCAACCTAACCATGACATCATCCAACAATGACTCCTATACCTCCCAACAATGCCTCTTCAACTCTAGGTAGATTGACTCTTTTATCAATTTTACAATGATGATCTTTTACAATACTAACTCTTGACAAGAACTGATGCTTGACTTGACACGACTTGACACTGATTTGTGCTTGCTTCAATTAATGGTACTTTGGCATTGCACGTCCTTCTAGTATGTGTCTGAGTTGTCCTAAAGTGTCCTCCTTCCTGCACATGTATTAATGAACAAGACCCAAACCAATACACAAACAAAATACTTACACTGTCCTACAAAACATATGTTAGAGAAAAATTCATAATTTAAAATGTAAATACTGATTGAATGTACCTTGATGTATCAAACTTACCATTGACTGTGGATGTGTGGTCCTTGCCAGCTGCAGTGATCTTTTGAATGCATACCGTGACACTACCATACAACTATGACAATCCTATCACCTAACACAAACAATCCCTCTAGACACAACTTAACATAATCAGACTGTACAACCACCTATCTTTAGCTACCCTTCCACAACTTTGTCACCACAGATAGTTGTCACACCTTTGCTGAAATAATCTTGTAGCAATGAAGGCATGACTCCTAATGTCCTTGTAAGAATGAGACTTTGTTTAGGTGAAACCTGTCTTCCTTTGTTGTCCCTGTAACAATCATAAAATCAACAGAAGGACCTAAGCCGAGACCTTCAAGATGCCTTTCATTTTCCACTTTTCAACCTTATAGTCTTCAATATTTGCACTTACCTTTATGTCATTGTACCGTTTCAGATTTCACTGTCTACTCCTTGACTTCACTTTCTTGGCTACCACAGTTCTAACACAAGTATGTCACCTCCCTTCATGGCTATGTCTTGTGACAATCCTTTACTTCTTTGTTATGATGATGAGTAGATAGAGTTCATTCGAGACTTTTGAGATATATGTTTTATCTTCTTTTTTGAGTACTCAGAGATACACGAGCTTTGTTCCAAGGCTCTTAGAATAGCTCAGAAACACTCACGCTGCCTCAGGGCTAGAACAAATATGTAAAACGGTAAACCATATTCACAAAAGAAAACACAAACTTACTTGGTTACAAGCAAGAACAATATGGATCCATAAATACACAGTTTGCTCACTGTTGTGTAATTATTTGTGCCCTAGATGAGGGCCAAAAAGGATAGCAATGCAACCACAAACTAGATATTGTTTTATTTGATAAAAGGCCCTATATTCACAATGAACTTGTGCCAATCCTCTAAACAGACCCTCACTATTGTGTCATCTTAATAATGCAAATTAATCTTAATAAATCCCACGTAGAAATGTGTCAAACAACTAACGAAATTCTTAACCAAAAACAAACCTAACCCTTCCTGAAATACCTGTGTTAAATTCCCTAGGGTCACAACAAAATTTCGAAGCTATTGTATTGAAAAATATGTTGACTTATTGAGTTGTATGAGGAATTCTTTTATAGTGTGTAGAAGGGCTAATTAGACGTTGAAGAAGAGCTTCTTAGGTAGATGATAGAGGATATTTGGGATATTTAGGATTATTTGAATTTGCTTGACATTTTAATAAATTATTAATATATCACCTAAAAAATAACCACTTATTTTTTATTTAAGAGGTTTGGTTTTTACATATGTCCTATGGGTGTGAAAAATAAAAAATAGCTCTCCTACTAAGGATGACAAGGAACCCTTATACAACTTATGGTCGTACCCACGTGTGAAGTCAATGATTGGTTTACTGCCTTTGGATTTTTAAGATATTTAACTTATATGTGGTGAGATTGCGGTGCAAATCCTTGTCATATATTGACAACCATTTGTGAATAAGGTGTCATGTCTCTACCCCTGGGGTTTTAGCCCACAAAAACTAGGTCTTCAACCTCAACCTCAATTTTCTCTCAAACTAGGAGGAACCAAAAGGCGTACCATATATCAATGCAAACATCTCGTTAAGGAGAATCTATCCAAAAGGATCTTGACACAAGTTCCATGAATTTTCGTGTCAAATTTTCCATGGAATATAGGGGTAGGTCCTTGTGCTTCTTGGGTTGACTTCAATGACAACCACCTATCAACAATCTCCCCCTTTGGCATTGATGGAAACACATGTACTCCCCCCGTGATCATAACTCCCCCTAGCATCATGATTTGAACCTTCCTAATGCTTTATCTCCCCCTAACAAATTTCCTCTCCAGTGAACCTGTAGCCTGACTTAACTCCCCCTTTCGACTTGACTGGATAAAATAATAGTCTAATGTGAAGGTGGGGGAATCCCAAGTTTTTGGCAAAGATACACAAATGCCTCACGTAGTAAAGGTTTGGTAAAGATGTCAGTGATTTGTTCTTTCGTCCCAATGTATTCAAACTTGATGGTTTTCTCAGCAAGGTGTTCTCTAACAAAATGGTACTTGATCAGAATGTGTTTCATTTTTGAATGCATCACAGGATTCTTGGAGATATTGATGGTGCTAGTGTTATCCCAGAAGATTGGAATGGGCTCATCAAACTTCACGTGAAGATCATGCAAGGTTTGCTTCATCCAGAGGACTTGGGTACAAAAGGTTGTTGCTGCTATGTATTATGCTTCTGTTGTGGATAGTGAGATTGAAGATTGTTTCTTGCTCAACCACAAAACAAGACAACCTCCTAGATAGAAGGCTGCTCCTATAGTTCTCTTACGATCATCAACACTTCCCGCCCAATCTACATCGATATAAGCTTTGATGGTTAGCTCATTTCCTTTAGGATACCATAGTACATATTCTGTTGTCCCCTTAAGATATCGAAAAATCCTTTTTACCACAATGATATGATATTCCTTTGGTGCTACTTGGAATCTTGCAACTTGCATAACTACCTGCATCACATTTGGCCTAGAAGTTGTTACATATAGAAGACTACCAATCATAGATCTATACATCCTCTGATTCACATCTTTGGACAAGTCATCTATGCTCAGCTTACAACCTGTCACTATTAGGGTGAGAACTAGCTTGCAATATTCCATTTGAAATCTCTTCAACATTCTTTGATATATTTGGTTTGACAGATAAATATTCCCTTGTCTTGTTGAGATATCTGAAGTCCCAAAAATTATTTCAACTCACCAAGTAGTGAAATCTCAAACTCACTCTGCATATTTGTAGAAAAAAAATTACTGAACATGCCATCATCACTCCCAAAGATTATATCATCCACATATACTTCAATAATCATCAGACTATCATGTTCAATCCTTACATAAACGTTTCTATCTACATTTCTCTTCTTGAATCCTTGTTGTTGCAAATACCTGTCAGGATGGGCATACCTATTTGAGACCATACAATGCCTTATTTAACCTGCAAACATAATATTTCTTGTCAGTGAGAAAAGATCCCTCAAGTTGTTCTATATATACTTCTTCTTCTAATTCTCCATTTAGAAATGTTGATTTCATGTCCATTTGATAACCTTTGATCTTTCTCGAACATGCATAAGCCAAGAACATCCTGATATCTTCCATTCTAGCAATGGGAGCAAATTTTTCTTCAAAATCAATTCCTTCAACTTGTGCATATCCTTCGCAGACTAATCTTGCTTTATTCTTGGTAACATGCCCATCCTCATTCCATTTGTTTTTGAAGACCCATTTAGTTCCAATAACATTTTTATCCTTTGGTCGTGGAACCAATTCCCAAGTGTCATTCTTCTCAATTTGATCCTATTCCTCATTCATAGTTGATACCTAGTGTTCATCTTGACTAGCTTCCTCAAAATTGCTAGGCTCAAAAGTCATTAAAAGAGAAAGGTGAGCTTGATGTAGTGAATGAAGTTGTCGACTTCTTTTGGTTCCAATTCCTTCATTTATGTTGTCGATGATCTGGTTTGACGGATGATTATTTTGATACCATTCTTTTAAAACTTTTGGAGAAGTTTCTTGTACATCCTACTGATCATTTCTTATTTCCTCTTGGTTGACTGTTGTTTCCTTATTTTATTGGTCTTGTTTTGGAGCTTCTTCTTCATCCTTCAAATATTCTACCTCAAATCCTTTAGATTTTCTTGAAGAGATGATCTTGTTGTTATCCTTTAGAACACAGTCTTTGTAAAAAGTAACATTTATGCTTTCCACTATTTGTTTTTGCCTCAGCTTGTAGCATCTATAAGCCTTCCTTCTGCGTAAATAACCAACGAAAATACCTTTGTCAACACGGGAATCTAACTTGCCCAATTTTTTATCTTCTCTTTTGATGTAGCATTTGCTTCCAACTATTTTGAAGTATTTGACGTTAGCCAGTCTTCCTTTCCATAGTTCATACGGAGTCATTTTACAATTGTTCCTGAGCCGACCTCTGTTTAATGAATACGATTGTATCGATTGCTTGAACCCTGAATTTATCAACTAATTTTGAGTCAATTAACATTGTTCTGGCCATTTCTTGTACAGTTCTGTTTTTTATTTCAGAAACTCCATTTTGCTGTGGTGTCCTTGCTGTTGAGAATTGCCTTTTTATTCCATTTTTGTCACAGTACTGTTGAAATGCCTTGGAAGTGAATTTTCCACCATTATCTAATCTCAGACATTTGATCTTCAAATTGGTTTCATTTTCAACCAATTCCTTGTATATTCTAAAACACTCGAATGCCTCATACTTTTTCTTTAAGAAGCCAACGGTTGTCATTCTGGTGTAATCATCTATCATTAACATAAATTATAATTCACCTTCTAAGCCTTTTTTTCTCATAGGACTGCATAGATCAATATGTATTAATTACAATGGATAGTCCTTTACTTCTTCATTATGATGCTGAGGAGATAGAGTTCATCTGAGACTTTTGAGATATATGTTTTATCTTCTTTGTTGAGTACTCAGAGATACCCGAGTTTTGTTCCAAGGCTCCTAGAATAGCTCCAAAACCCTCGAGCTACCTCAGGACTGGAACAAATATGTAAACAGGTAAGCCATATTCACAAAAGAAAATGAAATCTTACTTGGTTACAAGAAAGAAAAAAACAGATCCATATATATATGCAGTTTTGTAATTATTTTTTCCCTAGATGAGGGTCTAAAAGGAACAACAATGCAGCCATAAACTAGACCTTGTTTTCTTTGATAGAAGGCCCTATATTCACAATGCACTTGTTCCAATCCTCTAAACAAATCCTCATTGCTATGTCATCTTCATAATGTGGATTAATCTCAATAAATGCCACGCAGAAATGTGTCAAACAGCTAATGAAATTCTTAACGAAAAATAGACCCTAACCCTTCCTGAAATACCTGCGCTAAATGCCCTAGGGTCACAACAAAATTTCAAAGCTATTGCATTGAAAAATTCATTGACATATTGAGTTGTATGAGGAATTATTTTATAGTGTGTAGAAGGGCTAATTAGATGTTGAATAAGAGCTTCTTAGGTAGATGTTAGAGGATATTTATGATCTTTAGGATTATTTGAATTTGCTTGACATTTTAATAAATTATTAATATATCACCTAAAAAAGAACCACTTATCTTTTAGTTAAGAGGTGTGGTTTTTACATATGTCCTATGGGTGTGAAAAATAAAAAATAATTCTCCTACCAAGGATGACAAGGAACCCTTATACAACTTATGGTCCTACCCAAGTGTGAAGTCAATGGTTGATTTACTACCTTTGGATTTTCAAGATATTCAACTTATACATGGTGAGATTACAGTGAGAATCCCTGTAATATATTGTCAACCATCCATGAATAAGGTGTCATGTCTCTACCCTTGGGGTTTTATCCTGTTGAGCCTCAAACCTACACTTCTTTATACAACCTCTCAGCCTCCTTTTCCTATTCATTTCCTTCTTTTGGCACTCATTCCCTCCATCAAATTGCTCAAATCATTGTATTTTAGGACTTTTTACATGGTTTGCTAATTATGGTAATGACTGTGTTGTTGGTTTAGAATTTTGGTTCAAAGTGCTGCGTTTCCGCAGCTCACACAGGGTTTCTGCAGCTGATCCCGGTTTCCACAGCCAACCCCAGATTCCGCAGCTGTTTTATTAAATGATATGTTCCAGGTGTCCTCCGGGAAGAAGAGCCACATGGGCAAGTTCGTGGAACCAAGGACATGGTGTGTGTCCTTCCAGCTCACCCAAACCAGTCATCAAAACCCATGGTCAACGAGGAGGCAACTACGGTCAACAGAAGTCATTGGCGGTGGCACGGCTCTACGTGTTCTGTTTTAGAGCACCTGAAGAAGAAGTGGCATCTTCCTCAGCCACGAAGATAGTGGGAAACATGAATCCAACAGTGGATTGAATGCCCACAACGACCGTTGCCTAAATCCGAGGACGCAGCAAGACTACGTATTTTTACACAGCTGCTCGAATAGCTTACTTTTCGTTAAGTTAGTTTGCTTTCCTCTGTTATAAATAAAGCGTCTTTGAACGTTGGATAGTTAGTTGTTAGCTGCTGATATGTAATTTTGAACTCCCCACTGTACTTTCTATTTTTTGCATAATATATGAGAAGATTTTTTTCCATTTGAGTGTGTAATTGATCATTGAACCGGCTGGAGTAGGCAGAGGGCCCCTGTTTACTGAAGGCCTGTATAGTACTCTTTAATTTCCTGCATTTCTTTTTCTCATTTTATGTATAATAGTTGTACATAATACCTTTGATTGCTGTGTTTTGATCATGTACAATAGCTGTATATACATTTTGAATTATGCTTATTTATATTTCTGCACTTTTCCAAGACTGATCAGTGTGTTATGCAGGTTTCTTAGGCATGCCCAGGACAGTTTCTTTCTTTTCTTTTTCACAACTAGTGACACTTGTGATCATCTTGTCTATGTTGCTGACCTTCCTTATTTTGCAGCCTTTATTTCCTTACTATCATTTCTTTAATTTGCATAATTGCTTTCTGCTTTTAGACATCAATTTGTTTATCTATTGATGGTTTCTTCTCCATAATTTAATATCTTCATTAAGGACAAAAATATCACTTAGCACAACTTGGTTTAGTTGTTCAAGAACTCACAATTGCTTGGCTTATTTTTAACTGTTTCTCACATGATATATTCAGTTAAAAGACAAGAGGTTAAGAAGAAGTTAAAGTATTTGTGACTAGTCTTTCTTTTAATGTAGAATTTACTTAGTTTCACATTGCCTTAGTTGT
>APFE030484020.1:2061-30143 GCA_000404065.3 Pinus taeda | reverse complement strand
GAATCAATCCCTGGCTCAAATCTCTTCCGCTGCTTGCCTGCCTCCGCTGCTCAATACCTGCACAAGAAATGATGATGATTCCAAGGCAGCCACGTCTTTCCTTGGCTAAATCACGTATTTCAAGCTACAATGTGGGAAACTCATTGGCATACTCAATCCCTTGATTGTGCAAGATCTGGTGCACAACTATAGTCACAACTGATAGCAATCTGATTCTCTAACACCTGTCCCTGCTGAACTGAACATGCACTGACATGCAACTGAGTTAACTGATGTATTCATTAATTGTATTATGAGTTAATAACTTGTGAATTAATTAATAACTAATTCACCCAACTCATCTCTAGTCTATTTGCCAGTTAGACTAAATACACCCAGTTTAACAAAGCTAAACTGAACACAACTCCATCAACTGCACCTCCAGTCCACTAAACTCAACTCACTTGAGTTCTAACTGAAGTCCTGCATGCAAATATTAGTCATCCCATAGGTAACCACGTATTTCCTTCTGGGATCTGCATGTACCACATCCGTAGCTCATCCTGAAGTGCTCCAAGAGAATAAGACAAAGTTTATAGTCTAAATATTATTATGAGCTAATAATATTTGACTGTTCTATATTTAGACTGAGCAGTCACTCCGCTGTGGTCTAAAAATAAAAGTCCATCTGTTTTTTCCAACTTGATCAATCATCCATAAACAGCAACCTGCAATCCCTAGACATGATCCATATGTCTAAAAATAGACATAGTCTAAAAATAGACTTGCGCCAAAAATAGCCTGCGGGCCCACTTAGTGAAGGTGACTCCTTTCCACTAAGCTCCATCATCTTGTTGCATTCTCAACAAGCATTTCTTGTTGCACACTTTTCGACATATAGTGGCATGTCCAAGTGTACCAGGATGATTGGTGGTATGTAGAGGCATATGGTGTTGCACAACGAGGTCTTGGAGTGTTGCCTCTAGGGACACCCATGCACAGAGATATGGGCATACCTTTGGGTTTAGTTCACCCATGATTGATGGGGACACAAATGATCGATACTTGATGGTATCCGTGGGGAACCGCACTCCTAACCCTCTTCTACGTCACATAGAGGAACGAGTGATGTGGTTGTTGTCCTTTGACACTTTGGACATGAGCAACAGGGGACGGGGAGTTCACCCAAGATATTTGGATGAAACCTGGTGCCATAGAGGGGAGAATTCTCAGTGGGGGCATCGAGTCGGTGCGCTAGTTAACAGCCACAAATCGAGGGATGAGGTGATCACAGATAGGGATGGCATATCATTCATCATTGATCCTATGCTTGGGGAACTAGCCACAAGGGAGACATGTTTAACTCTTTCCATGGGGCATGTCTGGACCATGCATGAGCAAAGGATACCATGTACCGTTGAGATAGTTGTCCAGTATGTATCTGGTTCCCGACATTATATCAACACATTCTCTAAAGGGCAAGTAGCTGAAGCAGTGGTGATGGTTAGCAGGAGCAGGATGGATCCACATAGACTGAGTCGATTACGCATATAAGATACCCATTTATTGGTTGCATTTAGGGGGTAGCTATTTGTCACACATGGTTTCCAGTAGTCATTAGTACTACAAAATGGTAGGCATCAGACAATTTAGCATTCCTCAAATTAGTTCATGATGTATGGAACCTATATATGGGTGGCATGTAGGGACTAGAGATGAGGTCCAAAGGGATTGCCTCGGTTGTCAAGGCTATGCCACAACAGGTTTGCCTATGGGATGCAGGGATTCAATTGATCGATAGATCACTCGTGATGAGAGGAGTCATGGCAGAGAGTGATTTAGTTCGCTCTTGGGATGACACATGGGGGTTCACAAAGGGTTTCATCATATGGGAAGGCAAACATTCTCTATTGTTGCATAGGTTCGGAGTTAGATTTGGATGGGTAGGCCTTGGTGCCATGGAGATGCCCAGGTAGGATCTGTCTCGCCTCTTGTAGTATTCCACCATCAAGTTCCAGGAGAGGAGGATATTTCTATGCACAATGGGGAGTATGACATAGTCAGAGTAGCGCAACGTCAGCATGGTGGCACCACTCTGTGAATAGAAGGGAACTGGGGCGTCACAACTCTTCACAGGTCAATAACCTTTAAGGATGCACTGGATATTGTAGGGGGAGATCATACATATCTTCCATTGGGCTTTAGTGATTCACTGATGGAGCAAGGGACTTTCGGTACTTGCACCGAGCAGGGTAGTGAGTGGAGTGAGGGGAGCTTCATGTTCGATAGGATGTTTTGGGATCTTGGTATTGAAGGATTATTTCATATAAGGATAGTGTTGAGGCCAGGGATGATTCAGTGGCACATATGGGACCATGGAACATGTTGCAATGACAGTGGGGAGCAACAATTAGAGAGGATGCTCCTTTAGGCATTCCTTGAGGACAAACGATTTTTGGAGCATTGGAAGAACTTGCTGGATGAGGATGCCACTTGGGAGGGTGAACACATATTGGAGCACCTAGCTTTGAGGTTTTTTGAGGGCAAGAAACATTTGGGAGGGGAGGACTGTCATTTTCCTTCTCAAACACATTTGTAACAAGGTGTTGCTACATAATTTTGCACAACTTTGGCTAAGGAAGAGAACCCATCATTTTCAACTTACGGACTTAGGACGCATTTAAACTTAATTTCATTGCTAGTGGAATGTGGGGGCCACCTACATGGGAATTCGAATTGGCCCATTCGAATATCTTGGAGGAAAATTCAAATAGGTGGATGGAGGGGCCCACATGAGGCAAGGGAGGCCCTAGGAGTTATAAGGAGGGAGAAACTCTCATTTTGGGATTCATTCATACATCTTGCAAACAAAATCACTTAATTGTTCACTCTACTGTTTAGCTGAATCAACCGACTGTTTAGCTATGGATATCTCAAGCAGGAGATTCAACCTCTACTTCGGGGGACCCTCCATGCCCACCCTAGAGGTGTATTTCTACAAGGATTTCAGGAGTTCCATAGCAGTGACATAGCACCACCAATGAACGCAGAGTAGGGAGTGTGTATTTCTAGGAAGCCAGAGAATATGCAGAGGGAGATAGAGGCCAACAGAGATCATATTTTTTTCTAGAGAGTTAGAGAGCTAAGATAGCAACAATAGAACAACATTCTTGCTAAGTTTTACAGCCAACAGAGCTAGCATTCCAATAGTTCGAATTGCTAGGCTAGGGGACAACGTAGAGGCCACTCAACAATTTTTCGTGGAGCTTAGGAGCAAGTGTCTTAGGCTAAGAGATCACCCGGGAAGTCTGGGATTGGATAGCAAGGGTTAGCCTAGCACGTTGGGGGCATTTCCAGGAGGATTTACAGGCAGTTTCTAGCAGGCTGAGTTTTGTAGTTGTAGTTAAGGTCGGGCTCCAAGGGGTTCAAATTTCAGAAGTCTAAACCAGCTAAAATCCTTTCTGGGTTTTTCTGGGTTTTTGACAAGGATCCCAAATATAACGTTTCATAATTTTTTAGCACTGGAGGTGGGGTTTTAAGCCATATATTTGCAGTAGACATTGTAGAATTACTAGGGATTGAATAGTGCCTTTGGGGGTTGATTTTCGGAAGTCCAAATTTGGCCAAACCATTTCTAAGTTTTTGTGGGTTTTGGCCAAGGAATTTGTGGCTGAAGTTTCATCATTTTCTAAGCACTGGAGGAGGAGTTTCTTACAGTCCCTTTCTAGGTAGCAATGGAGTTTTCTAGGCAGCGTAGAGCATTAGAGGAGCAGTCATTTCCAACATTTCAGATCATTGTATTATCACCTGGGTTATGTCACGCTTGCCATTGAGGCAAGCCCAGGTGCATTCCTCCATACTATTTTACTTTCTCCATTGATTAATAAAATCATTCGAATATTCCTCTACCATATCTCATCAACTCAGAGTTACAAGCAGCCAAGTGAGTGACAGTGAACAAAATTCATTCTCGAGTTTGGGAGCTAAGTCTCCCTAATTTTTAGGAAGTTGTTGGAGCTTAAGTTTGTATAAATAAGAAGGCCAAGGGCCTCATTAGGATGGGATCTTTTGTTGTAGCCAAGAGGAAATTTACAGTTGAGACATTGTGACTATTAATATAATGTTGTATTTGACATTTTGATGATAATGAGAAGGTTTACCTTGATCTAGCACTGAGTTGACTTAGAGGGCTGAAGCTCTTGGGTTAGGGCCCAACCCTACAATGTTTAGTTTAACAAGTATTTGAATGATTATTTAGTCTTGTTTCCAGTAGTTGAAGAAGTAGATCAGTGGTACAGTAGTGAGAAAGAATACTTCAGAAAATATTGTGACAATGGTTTCTTCCTCATCCCCCTCATGGGATCATGGTTCATTAGGGGAATTTTGAGGTCTAAAATGGGACTCCTAAGAAAAATGTACAACAAAAATAAACTTTATAAGAACCAATAGGATTCAAGGTGATGATTTCAATCATGGGGCATGATTCAACATTTTTGGATTAAAAAAGTGAAAAGATTAAAATAATATTAAAATAATAAAACTACTTTTGCAACTCATATTTTCAATTTATCTCCCTAAGTTTTTACTCAAATTTCGAGCGGGAGTACTCGTTAGATGAAAAATTCAATTCCTCATCCAAGGAATATGCATGTTGCATACTTTTGATGGACCCTGCTACACGAAAAAATGAGAAATACATGAAAATGCATGATTACAATCATGGTTTTCAAGAATTTCTCATTTTTTGTTAAGTAGGGTCCATTGAAACTATGCAACAGGGTACTCCTTGGATGAGGAATCAAATTTTGGATCCAACAAGTGTTGTCGTTCAAAATTTGAGTAAATCCACAGGGAGATAAGTTGAAAATACGAGTTGAAAAAATAGTTTTTTTCTTTTTTTCCTCTAAAATTTGGCGATGTAATCTAATCTGATTTTATTATTTCCACTATTATTTTATAGTTTCCATAGGAGACCCATTTAGACCTCAAAGTTCCCCTAATGTGAGGGCCCCACTCTCACCGCCCCAAAAACATATTTATCTTTTGATCATTGCATAGCTTAGGGTTCATTGATGAATAAATCATTGTTTATGATTTCTTGGAAGCACCTACAATTGTCATTTTGTTTCTTGAGTTTGTTGTAGTTTAATGAGGCATTTGATTTCATAGATTTAGTCATTAGCCATCAATAAATCAATTTTCTCAAATTCAACTCGCACTTTCCCTATTTATATGAATTTATGCATAAATGAAGAGAAGAACATGTTTTGTTGTAGGGATTGTTGATTTGCATGGAGGAACTCATCCCACTAGCCTCATCTAAGTCTTCTCCACCTTCTGCCAAGGCTTACCAACCTGTAATCCAAATTTCTGTTTTGTAGCCACCATGAACAACCACCTTGGGAAAATCGAACCATCTTGAAGTGTTGGGATGAGCCTTAGGTAATGTGCACATTCCCTACACCCTATTTCACCATCAGACATATTTCCAGCACTTCATTTCACCTTCATTACCTTCCTATGGCCTTCAGCTAACTTTCTGTAAAAAGCTAGGACACCCTGTAGTAAACTAGGACATCCTCTAGCAGCTACAGGATCTCCTATAGCAGTCTATTTAAACCTGTTTTGAATAGAAATTATAGTCTGAGCATAGGGTAGTCCCTCCACTTAAATTCCATGCCTCTCAATGCCATTTTATACCATCTCTTCCATGCCTTTCTCCCTCACAAAGATAAATTTGTTTAACTTATCATTTACATTTCTAAATCAAAAAATCAAAAGACTATTTTTCTACCTTTTCAACATGAGATAAATAGTGCATGCTTATATCAGTCATATAGTGATATGATAAATTCCCATGTCAATTAGTCCAAATAGCCAGATAATAGATTGCAGGGTTAGATTAGTTATTTTCTGCAAGTAATGTGTGTCATTTCTTAGCTAGATTATTTCATGTAATTTCATAGCACTTTACATTCAACACTTTCATTTCCTAAATAGGAAAGCATTTACTTTATTGCATTAAAAATTAACTTTACATTCACTATTCGTAGTCAGACTCCTTCTATTTAATAGAAGACTGGTTTAAAAACCCTAGAGGTCTATTGCCCCAGTTGAAAAGCAACAAGAGTAGATTGTTGGTTCTATTGTGCATATAGCATTGTCACCTCCAAGTTGGTAAGAAACCCTCGGGTTGATAAAGTAAAATTGGTAGCCCTAGGAATTTCAACATCCTTACCAAAATATTGAGGCTCATCACTTTTTGGTGTCGTTTCGAGGGAGGCGTCTAGGTAGATGTAATTTCTGCTTTCCTTTCTGTTTTGCATTCAATAGATAGTTGCAATTTTTTCTTTCCCTTCTGTTTTGCATTCAATAAATAATTGTAATTTCTACTTTCTTTCTATTTTGCAAGTAATTCTAAAAAAACTAAAAAAAACTTTCATGCCTTGTAGGGGTAGAGACAATTTAGGAAAAAAATTCCAAATACCCCCACACCATTGGACAACCAACATTCCCTCTTCTTCGGTGGTTTTCATCTTCCCTCTCTGACTACAGGGGAGTTGGAGGACCCATTAGGTGAGCCACAAGAGATCTTTGAAGAACCTATTGGGGTAGAATAAGAAGAATAAACCATTCCACACACCTACAACATGGCTATAAACAGAAATGAAGGTGCTTTCCCCATTAGTTAAACCAATGGAGATGCTAGGATGAAAAAGATAAGCCCCTATACCCTTCTTCACTTCCATGGCTTAACCTCATAAGACCCTGATATCTTTTTGTTTGAGTTTGATGTCATCTGCAGAACCTATGATTATACCTTGGATGACTAGAAGGTGAAATTGATCCCATCCAGCCTTAAGGATGCATCCCTGTGCTGGTTCATGGGTTTACATGGGGACAACATCACTACCTGGGCTCAGATGCAACAATCCTTCAATGACGAGTATAGGGACTAATGTAGGTCCAAGGATACCAAAGAAGAAATCTTCATAATGACCTTGGGACATGATGAATCCTTGGAAGATTATGAGGAAAGGTTCCAACTACGCTACAAAGGGGCCAGATGCACCCTCGATCCTGAATCACTCAAGTTATTCTTTCTTAGAGGGATAATGGAAGATATCTTAGAAACCCTAAACATGATGTTTGGAGGGGATATCTACCAGCTATCTTATGATGATATCAATATAGTTTTCAAAAATCATTCTAGGGTAGCTAGAAAAAAGGGTAGGGCTAGTCAATCTTGGCCACTTCATCCTCCTCCAACACATCCATTAAAAGTGAAATTGGCAACATGTTGGAGGACTTTAAGAGTGAAATGTTTCATACCCTTTCTTTATAAATGAACACCATGCAAATTAAGAGGAAGTAGGAGGAAGCATAAAGAGCCTTAGTTATCCTTTCCCTAGATGCACCAAGTGGCACCCTAGAAATGAATGTCTATTGAATCTTATAGAGATCTACTCGGTCTATGAGGAAAACCACTCCACAAACAAGTGCCCTTCTCTACCTAGATTGACAGCTATGTATCAAGGAACTGAAGGTGTGACTGAACAACTATGTTATATCAACTAAAGGAGGCCTTAAGGACCTCGATCATACCACCAGGGCATG
The DNA here is from genome assembly GCA_000404065.3 of Pinus taeda. Lineage (NCBI taxonomy): Eukaryota > Viridiplantae > Streptophyta > Pinopsida > Pinales > Pinaceae > Pinus > Pinus taeda. The sequence goes on along the minus strand of APFE030484020.1, from coordinate 22,547 downwards.
CAAGGGGAGTCCTTTTGATATTACAACCCAAATCAGAATGCATCCATTCCCCCTTGGTGTCCTCCCACTCCTCCTTCATGGTGCACACCTTCTCCCTGGTCTTATGCACCTTGATACCATTCCCAACATGCTAATCAATCATTTCAGCCACATGCTCTTCCACAACCTTATTGGAATACCCCATCACAAGGGTGGAGGACCCCGTTCAACCAATCTCCATCCTTACTACATCCACCTCCATCTCAACCACAACTCCTTCACCCTACTCCGCCTAAGCAACCTCAGATGCCTTCTCGTCCAAATATGAACCCGAACAACAAGCATGCATAGTAGGTGTATATTGGAGAGACATCCTACCCTGCCTATGCCATGGAAATTCAAGAAATCAACCTCAGTTTTGGAAGAGTGCTTCTAGATAATCAACCTCCATCTCCACCTAAGGAGCTTGAAGAGGAAAAGGAAGAGAGTGTTCCTCAAGCCAATCCACCTCCTTTTCCTGAGAGACTAATCCATCCTAGCCAACACACCCCATAAGAGACTGAAGTTCTGGGTGAATTGAAAAACTTGTGTGTTAACATCCCACTCCTCTAATCTATCAAGGATGTCCCCATCTACAACAAATTAATCAAGGAGAAATGCTTCAAGCATATTGGGAGGAGAAATAAATACACCCCTACCATTAATTTCATTGGACAATTGTCTGACTTAATGTTGGCGAGAGTCATTTTCTCGAAGTTTCTAGACCCTAGAAGTCTTGTGGTAGATGTGAAATTGATGTCATCATTTCCCCCCATACCTTGATTGATATTGGGACTGCCATCTATGTGATGACTAAGGAGACCATGCTTAAATTGAATCTTCAAGGATCATTAAGGAAGACCACAACAGTCTTGTAGCTTGCAGACAGATCCACAATAGCTCCTGAGGGAGTGGTTGAGGATGTGATAGTCTCCATTGATTCTTGGGAATACCTTGATGAATTTAGTTCTCCAACCTAAGACCAAATTCAATGATTATCCTCTCATCCTTGCAAGGCCATGACTATCCACTGTTAATTATTACATAAGTTTCAAGGTTGGGAATATGACCATTAAGAATGAGCATTTGTCTAAACAATTGGTCTTGTACCCTCCTGCTCAACCATCTATATAGCATGACTTACCCTTATGGTTGGAAGAGGAGGAGGAAGATGAAGTATACCATGCCACATCCTACCCAATATTTACCCTAGATGTTATTATAGGACGGGGGCAACCTGATGAAGATGACTTGATTGATAAAATCCTCCAGAATCAGCCCCCCAACACCATGTCTCTTGATGAGTAACTAAATAAATCTGAAGATAACCCTTGAATTGATTTGTGCCTAGCTGACTCAAGTCCTACTGATGTCAAAATGATAGAATTTGGTCCATCTAAAACATTGGAAATCGACCCCTCTTTCTCTGTACATCAGGAAAAGAAGTTATGTGACATGCTAAGAGAGAACCTTGATGCGTTTTCCTGGAGTTATAAGGAAATGAAGGGAGTGCACCCTTCAGTGTGTACTCACCACATTTAAATTAAGGAAGGTTGCAAGCTAGTGCACTAACCTTAGAGGAGAATGAACCCATCCCTCAAATACATAGTTAAAGAAGAACTACAGAAGTTGTTGGATGCAGGGTTCATTTACCCTATCTCAGATAGTGAGTGGGTGTCTCCTCTAGTTTTGTTCCCAAAGAAGAATAGAAAATGGAGGATATGTGTGGATTACAGAGAGTTAAACAAAGCCACTAAAAAATACCATTTCCCTCTACCTTTCATTGATCAAGTCTTTGATGGTCTTTCATTTCCTTCTACCTTTAAGAATGAAACATAGAAAACTGGGTGCACTCGGGAAGCTGCAAGAAGCTCCAATTTGTATGGCATAGTACCTATCTTTTGCAACACCTTGTACGGACCATAATATTTTGGTGATAATTGATTATCGTTCTTAGCTTGAATGAGGGACGTTTCTTTATATGGTTGTAGCTGTAGGAATACCCAATCACCTACATCAAAACTTCTTTCGCTATGATGTTGACCTACCTGCTGTTTCATTCTATTATGTACCAAGGTGAGGTTATCCTTTAAGAGTTGGAGAACTTGTTGTTGATGCTCGATGTGATTTTCCACTACTTGAACCTTAGAATTTTCTCTTAAATATGATGTGATGGATGGTGGATGATATCCACAAAGTGCCATAAATGGGGTCATTTTTGTTGTAGTATGGAAGGAAGTGTTATACCACCATTCAGCCAAAGGCAACCATTTGACCCATTGTGTCTATTTATCAGATACAAAACAACGAAGATATCCTTCCAAACATTTGTTTACTATCTCAGTTTGCCCATCAGATTGAGGATGATGAGATGAGCTATGAGCTAACTGAATATCAAGACAGGAAAATAGTTTTCTCTAAAAATTTCCAGTGAAAATGGGATCTCTATCGCTTAAAATAATCTTTGGGTTTCCATGTACCTTTTGAATTGTTTCCATAAATGCAATAGAAATTATACTCAGTTTAAATAGATGAGATAATGCACAAAAGTGTGCATACTTGGTAAGTATGTCAACTACCAACATGATAACACCTTTCCCTTGGACTTGGGTAAACCTATGATAAAATCCATTGAAACCTCCTCCCAACGTTGGATTGGAATGAATAAAGGTTGTAAGTCATGGGATCTTAATTGTTTCAACTTTATTTTGTTGGCAAACCAAACATTCCACCACAAAGTTTTGAATTTCCGATTTAAGGCCATCCCAAAAAAAATACTTCTTAACCCTGTGATAGGTTTTTAGAAATGCTAAGTGCCCTCCTAAGGGAGAGGTGTGCAATTCCCTAAGAATCTTTTGTTTGAATTGGGAATTCTTACATAGGTATAACCAATCCTTGTACCATAGCAAATCATTTTCCCAGCTAAATGTATCATATGTACTAGGATTTTGTTGTATCTTTTGAATGAGTTCCCAGACTTCCTCGTCATTCTTCCATTCATCCCTTGCTTCGTTTATCCAATCTGGTTGGATAATAGAAATGGCGGAAAGAAATGCTTCAACATCCTCATCCTTTCTTGAGAGTGCATATGCCACAACATTTTGCTTTCCTTTTTTGTAGATGATTTCAAAGTCATAACCCAACACCTTTGTGACCCATTTTTGTTGCTCTTCTGAAGATAATCTTTGTTCTAAAAAGTATTTAAGACTATTATGATCTGTTTTTACCTTGAAGTGTCTTCCCATTAGGTAGGGTTGCCATTTCTTAAGCGCATGTAGTCTTGCCAACATTTCCTTCTCATAAATTGCTTTGTGTAAATACTTTCCTTTGTTTGGATGACTTTTGAAAGCAATGGGTCTTTCTTCTTGCATTAAAACAACACCAATTCCATTTTCTGAGGCATCACATTCCACAATAAAGGTTTTTGTGAAGTCTGGTGTAGCTAAGACTGCTGCTTGGCACATTTCCTCTTTAAGATGTTCAAAGGCCTTCGTTGCTTCTGGAGTCCATGAAAATGCATCTTTCTTCAATAATGTTGTTAGAGGTGCTGCTATTCTGCCATAATTCTTAACAAACTTGCGATAATACCCTGTCAACCCAAGAAATCCTCATAGATGCTTTATGGATGTGGGGATTTTCAATTCCTTAATGGTTTTAATTTTTCTAGGGTCTACTTTAACACCTTCATGAGATACAATATGACCCAGATATTACACCTTTTATACTCGAAAGAAACATTTGGATATTTTTGCATATAATTGTTTCTCCTCTAATAGTTTGAGCACCCTGTCAACATGTTGGACATGACCCTTCCAAGACTTGTTGTAGATTAGTATATCATCAAAAAATCCTAACACAATTTTTCTAAGGAAGGGTTTGAAAATGGAATTCAATAAACCTTGAAATGTAGAAGGTGCATTAGTAAGGCCAAAAGGCATGATCAAAAATTCATAATGACCCTCATGAGTTCGAAATGTTGTTTTTGGAATGTCTTTAGTCTTCATTCTGATTTGATGACAAACTGAACGAAGATTCAACTTGGTGAAGTAAATTTATCTATGCAATTCATCCAATAATTCATCAATGACATGAATGGGAAATTTATCTTTAATAGTGAGCTTGTTAAGCTCCCTATAATTTGGACACATGCGCCACGATCCATCCTTCTTGTGAACTAATACTACTGGAGCAGAGAAAGAATTTTGACTAGGTTGAATTATACCAGCCTCTAGCATTTCTGCAACCATACGTTCAATTTCACTCTTTTGGACATAGGAATATTTGTAAGGCCTAATGTTTGGAGGAACACTTCTTGGAATCAAATTAATAGCATGATCATGATCACGAATAGGTGGGAGGCATTGGGTCGTACAATGGGCATAAGTTTACTCTTGATTACACTGTCTTTTTCCTTCTTTTTATGCATTTGTGCCCTGATATAGTAAGATGTTGATAAAAATTTGATGAGAAATGAATAAAATTGCTTTTGATACGGTTCGACTAAGAAAAGCTAACTTTCATTGTTTTTATGCAGAAATTGGCAAAGGGAATAGTTGTTGTTCAAAAGGTTGGACAGAAAATGCTAGACAGAGGAAAAGGAGCGCATGTTATGTGGACGAATCAAGGAATAAATCAAGAGGATCAATGCAAGTTGGAATGTTATTTGATAATAGCATTTAGTTGTGAATTCCTCAGGATCTCCTGATCTTAAGGAATCACATTTATCTCTTTTACTTATTGATTATAAAAGGGAACTTCTCACCCTTTTGAGGGGGTAATTTTAATATACGAAGTGTAATCTTGAAGAAGATAGCACATTGTAATGACATTTGAATTTTATGATTAATACATGAATTGAGTTGTTGTTCACTCGTGATATTCTGAAGTAGTTAAGCAATATTCGCTAATGGCTTGTGCCTGGTCACTCGTGGATTCCACTGTTGTTCCCTGTGTTTTTACTTTTGCTTTTCTGCAAGTTTAATTACTCTGCTTTACAGTTTTACAGACGATTTACTTTCATTGGTGTGGAATTTGTGTATGTATTTCATTGCTTCTCAATTTTGCCAATCGATTTCATTTACTTATGTTGTGGATTGAATTAATCATTAGGAGAGAGTTATTTCTGATTCATTAAAAGATAGAAGTGTTATTGATTAGATTGGATGCTTTATTCCTCTGCAGTAGTTTAGAATCGGCTAGAAGAGCTCTGTTATTGCTACGGTGCACTTAGTTGATGCGATTGCAATTAGAATCTCTTGATTAAGATTGAGTCTTGGTTCTGATTAAGGTTGAGTTTTGATGGTTAGATATATTATTTTCCCTGAAGTTACAAGCTTGAGATTTATGATTTAATCAGTTTACTCTTGTATTGAATTTAATAAATTATCTCAAATCATTACTCTCCATATATATAGCATTTGCACATATTGTGTACACTCTTGAAACAAAAATATGTACCCAGGTTGATGATTAATGTGAGGCAATTAGGAGTTTTTAAAGACACCTTACAGCACCCAACAATTTGGTGTCATTACCAGGGAGAGTGTTGCCATTTCATAGAAGAGTAATGTATGTTTGATATTTGCTGCTAGGAAAGAATTGGGTATTAAAAACAAAAGGTAAGAACTTGCGTACGAGTAAGTAAAGTGCCTGCTCCCTTGCTCGCTTTTCAGCACAATTGGGTAGGAATTGAAAGTAGAAATAAAAATTTGATGTTTATTTGATGTGAAAGAATTGGGTATTAAAAACGGAAGGTAAGAACCTGCGTACGTGTAAGTGAAGTGCTTGCTCCCTTGCCCACTTTTAAGAAAAAATTGCATAGGAATTCAAGTAGAAATGAATGTTTTTATCTTTGTATGAATGACTAAGAAGAAAAGAGTAGAAAAAAATATAATTCCTCCATCCAAATCTGAAAAATCCTAGGGACCAGTGACCCTTGGACAATCAACCTTCATTGATGAAATCATAAGAAAATTTGAGTCTCGGTCATCAGTAGGACCCTGAATCGTTTCCACAAGAAATCCTACTGTAACCCTTCAGGCTGCAGGATCACCATCTGTAGCTAACGATGAGATTCACAGCAGGACTAAAGGTTCTAACCAGAGTTTTCAAAATACTGAAAATTTGCAGTTTAATCCTTTACAAGAAGGGAATTCTTGCAACCTCCGTGAAGGAGGACGAGAAATAGGTAGTACTAAATTATCAGAACCCAAATATCCTCAAATAGTGGTTGAACAAAGGACCCCCAGTATTCGGACCAAGGAAGTGTTGTTAAAATCATTTTACAAGTCTCTTCTAGCCCCCCCGGGAACAAATCTCTAGCTCTGGAAATCCCTGAAGAGTATTGGCATATTTTTGACCAAATGGAAAATAATTAGTGACAACCTCAAACATCTACATCACAATATCCTATTATTGACACAACTATTAATGCTCCCATGAAATCCATCCCATTACAGAATATTCCTACCTTTCATGGGCTAACTTCAGAGGATCCCAATGCATTCCTTTTCGAATTCGATGTTTTATGTAGGGGTTATGATTACACTATTGATCCCCAGAAACTGAAGTTTTTTCCTTCTAGTTTGAAGGGAGCAGCTTTGTATTGATTTATGGGGCTTGGTGGAGGTACCATTAATGACTGGGAACAAATGAAAACCACCATTATGAAAAAATACCAAGATTTCTACCGAAGTAGAGAACTAAAGGATGAAATATTTCAAATGGTAGCTAAGAATAATGAGACTCTTGAAGAATATGTAGAACATTTTCAGTATAAGCTGCAAAGATTTCCTTATGAAAATCTACCCCCTGAAGTTCTTAAAACCACAATGATTAAAGGTATGAAAGATCAATGCGTAGAAACATTAAACTTAATGGGGAAAGGGGATATTTATCAAGAGGATTTTAACAATATTGTACAATTGTGTATCAGGTGTTCTAGAGGCAGTACAAAGCTAAAACCAACTAGGCGCGATGTGATCACTAGAGATAATAGAACCTCAGAAGGAAGCATTACACTAGTTGAAATTGTTAATTTGCTCGAAGATTTCAAGACTGATATCTTAGGGACCCTGACAACACAATTGGATATCATGCAAGCCAAATAGAAACAGGTCGAAGAAGAACAAAACCTTGCTATTTTCTATCCACGATGTAGGAAGAAACACCATCATAGAGAATGTTCGTTAGATATGATACAGACATGCACCATTTGCACTAAGGATCATGCTATGGAAAGTTGTCCATAACTTCCTCGTTTTAAAGTGGTCTTCAAGGAAGCCGAAGAGGAAGTGGAACCAGTATATCTGATGAAACAGTGTCATCAATGGCAAGCACGACCGACAGGTATGCCTATAGACCCTTCTTCGTTATTTCCTTCCTCACAATATAATTCTCAGCAGCATCCAAGGACAGCATGGCATAACCAACCACCCTTCCCTAATTGGCCACCTTAAGCCTTTTCTATGCCATCATGGCCCAATCAATCAAATTGGTCAAATTCCTCTTATCCTCCACCATTCTGGTAGGGTAACCCCTATCCCTAGCAATGGTCCCCTTCTACCTCGTAAAATCAGAACTGGCAACCGAATTGGCAACGATCAGTAAACCAGCCTACTAGAACAGTTCCTCCATCTCAACCAACCTTACCAGCACCTTACACATTGCAACAAAATCCTCAATCTAATATATGGCCACAACTCTTAGTCCAACCAAATCCAAATCCTAACAACAAACCCATCCAGTCAGTACATATTATTGAGAGTCTAGACCATGAAGCTGAGTCGAGAGAATGTAATGAACTTAACTTAAGATCTGGACGCATAATTACCCCATATGAGGATAAAAATTTGCAACCTAAAACCAAAGAGACATATCCGGATAAGCCTTCGATTGTAGATAGCCAGCAAATAATGCAGGGAGAAGCTACAGTCAAGTAGAAGGATCCCGAGAAAATCATAACTTCTTCTCCCCCATTCCCAGAAAGATTGATAATACCTCGACCAATTGAATATCCTGATTTTGATCTTCTGGGTGAACTCAAGAATATCTCTATAAAAATACCCCTCCTTAAGGCTATTCAACACATTCCAATATATGCTAAAACTATTAAAGAATTGTGTATAAAGAAATCTGTGAGGAAAACAAAAATAACCCCAACTGTCCATGTTGTCAGGACTTTGTCTGATTTGTTACTTGGCAAAGAGACACCTGTAAATATGAAGACCCGAGAAACCCCATTGTCACAGTTTAGATAAATGGTGCTCTTTTCCGAATGCTTTAGTCGATTTAGGGGCAACCATTAACATTCTCACAACAAGAACTTGCGAAATGATTGGCATCACATCCCTGGAACCAAGAACTACCTTGTTGGAACTTGCTGACTGCTCAGTCATTAAGCTAGAAGGAACATTACCAGGTGTGATGGTTTCTGTGGACACTTGGGAATATCCAGCATATTTTTTGATTATTAACCCTAAGAACCGGCTAGATGGACATCCCTTAATATTAGGAAGGCCTTGGCTAGCAACAGTTGATGCTTATATCAGCTACCGGATAGGCAGTATGACCATAACCTGAGGAAATGATGTAAAGAATCTAGTCTTATACCCTCCCACTCAGCCAAGCCTAACCATTGAAAAAACTCAGAAACAACATGTAACATATTTAACAGAAAATATTTGTTTACCATTGACTGTGGTAGATGCCCTTGAATTCAAAAACCAAATAGAAGAAGATGTCATTAATACTTTTATCAATCACCTTGCTACGGTGTTTAATTTGAGATGTCACATGATTAAAGCAGTCCTTGGCAATGAGATTGAAGAAGATTCCCTGAGAGATATCAATGACCAACCAATACCAATAACCATTGTCTATAATAGCAAGCCTATTGAAATCGAGCAAGGGAAGATCCTAAACATCAACAATAATCTGAGTAGCGACCAGCCACAGAAACTTATCCAAGTCCTTAGGAAATACAAAGGGGCTTTTTCATGGGACTACCCAGACATGAAAGGGATTGACCCTCAGTTATGCATGCACCACATCTATACTGAAGACGATGCAAGACCCATTCGACAACCGTAGAGTAGATTAAATTGTCATCTAAAGGATATTGTGAAAGAAGAACTTAAAAATTTATTAGATGTGAATTTTATTTATCCTATATCTAATAGTAAATGGGTTTCCCCATTAGTCGTTGTCCCCAAAAAGAATGGAAAATGGAGGATATGCGTTGACTACAGAGAAATCAACAAAGAAACACAAAAAGACCATTTTCCCCTTCCATTTATCGATCAAGTCCTAGATACACTGGTATGGAAGAAATTCTTCTCTTTCTTGGATGGCCTCAGTGGCTACAACCAAATTCAGATTGCCCCTAAAGACCAGGATAAAACTACTTTTACCTACCCGTGGGGAACATTTCCTTACAAAGTATTGCCTTGTGGATTGTGCAATGCACCTGCTACATTCCAAAGAGCCATACTCAGTATTTTCGCAAACTTGATAAATGAAGGATTGGAGGTGTACATGGATGATTTTACACCCTACAGGGATGACTTTGATCAGGCATTACAAACATTGTAGAAAGTCCTAGAAGAGTGTATTGCTACTAGGCTATGCTTAAGTCATGAGAAATGTCATATGATGATGACAGAGGGCCTGATTCTGGGTCATTACATTTCAGCAGTTGGAATTCAGGTAGATCCAGTAAAGATACGGGTAATCCTCTTATAAGCTACTCCCTACACTCAAACAGAGGTACGCAGTTTTTTGGTATTTGCTGGATGTTATCGTAGATTTATAAAGAATTTTTTGCAGATTGCTGTACCTTTATATGTCTTGACAGGGAATGTTGATTTTATATGGACTGATAAATGTGACACTGCCTTCACAAATATTAAACGGTTAGTATCGACAACACCAGTATCACGAGGGACGAACTAGGATATACCTTGGCCAAGAAGAAGACAAGAAACCGTACGCTATATATTACATCAACAAAAGCCTAACTCCTGCTGAGTTGAACTATACAGTCACAAGGAAAAGAGTTTCTTGTTGTTATTTATGATATAAACAAATTTAGACACTATATAACTGGATATCATGTCTTTCTGTATATCGATCACTATGCTATTAAATATTTAGTGAACAAACCTATCACAAATGGAAGAGTGACACGTTGGTTACTACTTTTGTAGGAATTTGACATAACTATAAGGGATCGACCAGGGAAGGAGAACCTTGTGGTAGACTTCCTCTCCCGAGTACCAAGAATAGACGATATAGTGGCAGTGGAGGATCAGTTCCCGGATGAATATTTGTTTGTTGTGGCCATAAAAACCCCATGGTATGCAGAGGTGGTGAATTACTTAGTAGTGGGAAAATTGCCCAAACATCTAACATCCAGAGAAAGGAAATTGATTGTACAGCGCAACACTCGTTTCTCCTGGATTGGAGGATATCTTTTCCACACAGGGGCTGACATGCACATCTGCAGGTACATTAGGGAGGATGAAATTTATGATATCTTAAAAGCTTGACATGGAGGACCTTATGGTGGACACTTTGCAGACCGTAGAAATGGACATAAAATTCTATGAATGGGCTACTATTGGCCCATTATTTTTAAGGATGCTAAGAAATTTGTTCAGGCATGCGATAGTTGCCAAAGGATGGGCCTCCTTGGGCAATCTGATGAAATTCCCCTACATCCACTACTAGTGATAGAACCTTTTGAGTGTTGGGCATTAGATTTTGTTCGGCTGATAAAACCATCATCCAACTAGAAATCGTATATATTGGTTGCAACAGAATATGTAACTAAGTCAATGGAAGCAGTAGCGTTACCAAGAGCAACGGAGCAAATTTTTATTAGCTTTCTTTTCAAAAAATTTGCGCGGTATGGCTTACCCAGAGAAGTGATTACTGATGGGGGGCCACAATTTGTGGGTCACAAGATTGTTGCTACACTAAAAAATCATCACATTACACACAAAATTACCTCTCTGTATCACCTGTAAGCGAACGAGCAGGTAGAGAGCACCAACAAAGTTATCAAAGCTATTCTAATGAAGACAATCTCATTGCATAGACGAGACTGGACTGCTCGACTGCCAGAGGCTTTACGGGCATATAGCACAACTTTGAGAAATACTACTGGATACTCTCCATATCAACTGGTATTTGGTAAGGAACCCATTTTCCCCATAGAATTTGAAATACAAACACTAAGGATAGCCCAGGAGGTAGGACTGGACTTATCTGAACCTCAGGTTAACAAGTTACAACAAATGAATGAATTAGATGAAATTTGACTATTGGCTCTATAACATATTTCACTTATTCAATAGCAAAGAGCTAAATGGCACAATGCCCTTATTAAGAAAAAGACATTTAATGAGGGCGAATGGGCACTTCTATATGGTTCCAGGTTCCAAGACTTCCCGAGCAAACTGCAAAGTACATGACAATGGCACCCTTACATTGGCCACCATTGATGGGTCTGGATCTTCTTTTAAAGAAAACGGGCATCCGGTACACGTCTACCAAAAACCACTTACCAGAGAATCTTTCTACCAGCAGATACGTGAGGACCCCACCATGCAAGTTTTAGCTGAAGAGGGCAATCCCTCGGCAGCTTCATGATGATAAAAGTTATTTCTTCATTGTAAAATATGTAAATATGATTGCTGATTTGATTTGATTTTCTTTATTTTTTCTTTATTTTTTTCTTTTTCTGTTGTTCAAACTCTTGAACATCACTTTTTTTGCATGTTTTTGTTGTTCAAACTTTTGAACAACACTTGTGTTGCATGTTTTGTTGTTCAAAATTTTAAATAGTTGTTGTTCAAACTTTTGAACAACAATTTTTTTTTTTGTGTTCTACTGTTCAAACTTTTGAACAACACCTTTTCCGTATTTTGTTGTTCAAACTTTTGAACTGCACTTTTCTTGCGTGTTTTGTTGTTCAAACTTTTGAATAGCTATTGTTCAAAGTTTTTAACAACACTTTTTTTTGCGTGTTTTTGCTATTCAAACTTTTGATCAACTGTTGTTCAAACTTTGAACAACACTTTTCTTGTGTGTTCTGTTGTTAAAAATTTTGAACAACAGTTTTTCTGTGTTTTGTTGTTCAAACTTTTGAATAATACTTTTCTTGCATGTTTTGTTGTTCAAACTTTTGAACAGCTGTTGTTAAAACTTTTGAACAACACTCTTTTTACGTGTTTTTGTTGTTCAAAATTTTGAACAACACTTTTCTTCTGTGTTTTGTTGTTCAAACTTTTGAACAACACTTTTCTTGCGTGTTTTATTGTTCAAACTTTTGAACAACACTTTTTTTGTATGTTTTGTTGTTCAAACTTTTGAACAACACCTTTTTATTTTGATGTTCAAACTTTTGAACAACACTTTTTCTTGTGATTATTTTGTTGTATAATCTATTGAACAACACTTCTTTTCCTTTTGTGTGATTGCTCTTAGCTTATCTCAACTCCATTTTGTTTTCTTTTCATGGCATGAAGTACACTACTTTCATGAGGACAAGAAGTATGGATCCTATTGAAGGGAGTTAATACTATTGACATTATGATATTTAACAGCACAACCTCTTGATGATAGATTATTTTCAGGAAAAGGGACAGTTATTTATATACTACTCTACTGCATTGTTTTCTGTTGTACCTGATACTAATGGATCATCTTGAATACCATGTTGGTTCTACTTCTCCTGGTTATAAACTTCTTTGTCTATAATAAATAATACTATGGGTATATTTTTCTATTGACATATTCAACCTTTTCCACCATCCCTTCTCTTAAGGAGTATTGAGCCTCCCTCTATTTATCATAAAAATATGTAATAATAGCAAAGTTTTGTTTGCAGATGGATGATAGGGGGTCTCATTAAGAGCCAACCTACCATGTTCATAAGGCTGTAGAAAAGTGGCATTCCAATTATGGCCACCATACCAGGGTTATGATCCATTGGACAGCTAGAATATCCTTGGAACAAGAGGTCTCATCACGAGCCGACCTGATCACTTTTGCTACATCCCAATGAATGGCAGTGTGGTCATCTGGTTACCATGCCAGCACAATGATCTCTTAAGTAGAACAATAATGGAATTTTCCACTTATAATTGAGGATCCTGGCTCATAAGGATTAAAAATCAACCCTGCCGAGGCTATGGACGCATGCTGGAAGAAGAGGCTCTGCTTATGGTATTGAAGTGATATTTTAACTTCAATAATCATTATAATACCCTCTTCTTATTCTTTCTTATTCGGAGAAATTATTTCTTTAATTTGTTTTAGAACCTTTATGCATAAGATAATGTTTTTTTGATCAATCGTATCATTCCCAGCTAAGATACTGTCAGCAGAGCATCCTTTTGGCATATTGTTGTCCTTTTTCGCATAACCTATCATCAACCCAAAGCGTCTTATCTTTTATTCATAACTACCTTTATACACTCCACTCTCATTATAACCATACCTCTTGTCGTCCCATCATTGATATGCATACTCTATCTCATTTACTTCCATAACCTTCACCCTCTTGCCTTGTTGTCAGAACAACACCTCCCTGTCTATTCAGTCATAGGAAACCTCTCATTTGAAGGAGGGGGAGGACTCCCATTACACCCTTACATGCGCTATATTTATTTTGTTGGATTTCATATGTTGCTATGGTATCCCATGATTAAACAACATGTGGCAATATGATAGTCCTCGAATTAATAATATTAATTCTCATGGAAATGCCACTTAACATCATGAAAGTTAGCCATTACTATTAATTCATGGAAATGCCGGTTAACATCATGAAAGTTATCCATTACATCTGCTTGTTGTTCTATCTCACCATTGTTGTACTCTGTTGCATGTTTCTTTCTATTGTTGTTCTCTGTTGCATTTTTCTTGCATGTTAATCTTTTGAAATTGTAGGAAGAATTCAAGCATTATGGGTGGAAAATCAGTGCACCGAGAGCCTTTAGTATTGGAAATTTCGGACAGAGCCAAGGAGATTCTGGTGCGCGTAGGATGGATGTCATACTTCACTAGGCTTCAAGCCCCTAACGGTGAAGTTGCTCTCGAATTCTTACAACATTTACAGAATGGGCAGTCCATGGTGAAAGGAAGAAGAATCATAGTATCAGAAGTTGTGATAGCTGAAATATCTGGGCTGCCGGCGAAAGGAGATGTATGGCCTATAAAGCACGTAATGTTGCAAGATGCAGTGGAGATTTTCAGAGACGCAGGCGAGGAATTAACCAGCAAAGGCAAGGGAATTCAACCATCTTCTTTGGGAGAACCATGGCATGACTTGGCAAGAGTTTTCCATAGGTACATTACCTGTGATGGACGACGAGATGTGGTAAGACCATGACAACTCAAACTCTTAGTTGCTTTAAAACAAAAGCTCACTGTTAATCTTCCATCTTTCTTGAATTCATTGCTACATGATACCACTGATAGAATAAGATGGGGTAGGCACCCCGAAACTGTAGTTAGCCACCATGGTTTGATTAGAATAATTGTTAGCCATAATCTTGTTAAACAAAACGTAACTTGGGATGGTATCATAACGCCTCTAGAGATTAGTCAAGACCCTGTAATCCAAAACTCTTCAATCTTGGAAATTAGCTAGTAGAGCCTTGTTCCAAAGAGGAAAAGGACTGCTCATTCAAAAATCGAACCCCATAAGTGCATGCAGTCTGCAAGGTTAAAACTATCCCAAAGGATGTTTGTAAATCCTCAGAGTAGCACCGAATGACCATCGGAGCCATCTAGACCAATTAGTGTACAGGACTCTGAGTCAGAACCAGAGGAATAATACAATTCTGAGCTAGAACCAGAAGAAAAGGATAATGCATAGCCTGAACCCAAGGAAGAGTGCAATTCTGAACCTGAATATGGGGTAAAGTGTCATTCTGAATTAAAACCTAAAGAAGAAGCCAATTCAGAAAAAGAACTTGAGGAAGAGCATAAGTCGAACTCAAAACAAGAGGGAGTACAACATTTTGATGATGAACCGGGAAATGAAGTAGGATCTCTTCAAACACCACCTACGAACCCCCAAGATTGTCTTTTGCAGGAATTTGAGGAAGGGATGGCACAGGTCCTATCAAATTTGAATGCATACATGCAACTTAGAGCTCGATCCTAACCTTATGGAAGCTCAATCCTCAGGAGATTCTAGTCATACATAAATTCTGCCTTCTCCAGAAGCTGCAAATCAGGAAGAGGGAGCAAGCACAGAAATTATTCATGAATCCGATAACCAGTCTGGTGACATAGTTATATTGGAGCACACCTATGACGAGCACCAAGAACCCTTAGATACATAGGGTATTGACAAACCCGTTCTTACAAAGAAGGTGCCTTAGAAAAAGCGAGTAGCTAAAACAAAACTAAAGAAGCTGAGGAAGAAATAACAAAAGCTCCAGAAGATAGTTAGAAGGCTAAGTCGGAAATTGAACGAAACTGCAAATAGAGAAGCCCAGAGCACTATTCCTGAGGTAGTCATTGTGGCCACACAAACATAAATATGTGAGGGTAGGGCAACTGAAACCCAAACCGAGCCTATTTTTACTCAAACGGTAGCCACCCAAACAAATTTGCATGCAGACTTAATGGATACAATTGTTCAGATGGAGGGTTGGTCCTCTCACAATAAAAGAACTCAAACGAAGGGTTGGTCCTCCCATAATAAAAGAACTCAGACCGAGAGCATACCCTCTCACAACACAAGCACCCAAATTGAAGAAAAATTCATGGACACCCCTTCAAGCAATCATCCTATTCTTTGGAATTTACAGGAGGAATTGGCACAAGCCCAGCTTGCTTTAAAGCAATGTAGGAAAGGGGCAGTTCCTCTGCAAAATTATCAGGAGTTGCAAAAGCAATTTAGACAGTTGACTATAACAGAGGTTGAAAATTTTGCTAGGTTTAGATAGGTGGATGAAAGGCTGAAGAAGGTAAAGACTAAGTTGGACAAAGTCATGGATTAGATTGACACCATTTGCTCACTATATTCAGATGTCTTATCTTGCAAGTCTTCTGCTACGAACTATGCCCTGTTTCTATTGGAAAGATACTTATTATTGAAGATTAAAGCCGTAAAGGGTGGCAAACCAATAGAATTAAAAACAACTAAAGAATTTATAAGTTACTGTAAAGAACATGGGGTAAAAGTTCAACAACTTTTTTGTGAATTTTATTTACATAATTTTGTATTAGAAGAAGAGGTAGATAAGAATCCTAGCCCTTTTGTTGGGGACGTTCAGTTTCAAGCTTTTATTTCCTTCACAGTTAATCAACTTAAGTGATTTAAGGCCTATAACTCTTTCCAGAGAAAAGAACATGAAATGGATTTATGGGTAAGAAGCAAGCCTACTCACCCTTTGCAATTGTTTATTAAACACAAAAGGCTTATGACACAAGGGGGCATAATTAACATTTTGGGACCTATACATAAGGAAATCATGCAAATAGGAAGGGCATATTTCCTCTCCATTCAGGAAACGTCCTTGAATGCATACAAGATGAGATAGACAATCCCAACTAATAGTGTCAAGAAAAGAGAACCATTTAACTATAGGAACTTCAAAGTTGCTACAAGTCGTTTGGTCACATACAACAATATTATCCTAAGAGAAGGACCATATTGGTTGGGATGTTGATATAGGAGCCCTATTATTTGGTACCCTCCTGAAGGATATCGTTCCGACTATGATTTGCTTGAAGGACAAGAAGAGACAACCTTTGCTAGTTTGATACAACAACATGGTTTTAGGTCTGATAAAGAAACAAGTTTTCCAGCTTACTCTCTAACTGCACTACATAGGAACTACTTGTTTTTCATGAGGACATGAAACAAGGTAAGCAGGAGAGTATGTTGGGATGTACAATGCGTATAAGTTTTCTCTTGATTACACTATGTTTTTCCTTCTTTTTATGCATTTGTGCCCTGATATAGTAAGATGTTGATAAAACTTCGATGAGAAATGAATAAAATTTCTTTTGATAAGGTTCGACTAAGCAAAGCTAACTTCCATTGTTTTTATGTAGAAATTGGCAAAAGGAACAACTGTCGTTCAAAAGACTGAATAGAAAATGCTAAACAGAGGAAAAGGAGCACGTCTTATGCGGACAAATCAAGGAATAAATCAAGAGGATCAGCGCAAGTTGGAATGTTGTTTGATAATAGCATTTAGTTGTGAATTCCTCAGGATCTCCTGATCCTCAGGAATTGCATTTATCTCTTTTACTTCTTGATTATAAAAGGGAACTTCTTGCCCTTTTGAGGGGGGTAATTTTAATATACGAAGTGTAATCTTGAAGATGATAGCGCATTGTAATGAAATTTGAATTTCATGATTAATACATGAATTGAGTTGTTGTTCACTCGTGATATTTTGAAGTAGTTAAGAAATATTCGCTAGCGGCTTGGGCCCGGTCACTAGTGGATTCCACTGTTGTTCCCTGTGCTTTTACTTTTCCTTTACCGCAAGTTAATTACTCTGCTTTACAGTTTTACAGATAATTTACTTTCATTGGTGTGGAATTCATGTATGTATTTCATTACTTCTTAATTCTTCCAATCGATTTCATTTACTTATGTTGTGGATTGAATTAATCATTAGGAGAGAGTTATTTCCGGTTCATTAAAATATAGAAGTGTTATTGATTGGATTGGATGCTTTGTTCCTCCGCAATAGTTTAGAACTAGCTAGAAGAGCTCGGTTATTGCTACGGTGCACTCAGTTGATGCGATTGCAATTAGAATCTCTTGATTAAGATTGAGTCTTGGTTCTGATTAAGGTTGAGTTTTGATGCTTAGATAGATTATTTTCCCTAAAGTTACAAGCTTGAGATTTATGATTTAATTATTTTACTCTTGTATTGAATTTAATAAATTATCTCAAATCATTACTTTCCATAGATATAACATTTGCACATATTGTGTACACTCTTGGAACAGAGAGACGTACCCAAGTTGATGATTAATGTGAGGCAATTAGGAGTTTTTAAAGACACCTTATAACACCCAACAGGAGGCCTTTGGGAGTCTCTAATACCTTGGAATGATTATATAATACTTTTTGGAGATCTGGAGAAATGGATGATTTCGATGTGGGAACCTCTAGTGAACATAATTGTGCAATTATCCCTCGTAGTTCTTTCTTTAAAAGATTTGTCATTTCATTGGAGCTAATTGTCTTTCCCAGTTTCCCTACACTACCCCTTAATTCAACTTCCTTTCCTTCTGAAGAGAATTTCATGAAAATTTCTTGAAAATTAAAAGCTATTGTACCCAAGTATTGTAGCCATTGGACTTCTAGTACAACATCAGCACCACCCATTGGAATGGAAAGCATTGGGCTATTCAATACATATTCTCCCATGGATAGCTTGATATTATGGCACTTTCCTAAGAAATTCATGGTTCTTCCATTTGCAGCCATCACTTGACACTCTGGTGTTGGATATAGGAAGCAATTCAATTCCTCGACTATCTTACAATGAATAAAATTATGGGTACTTCCTGAATCAATCAACACTATTACCTTTTCCTTCTTGATATGCCCTTCTATCTTGATAGTTTGAGGAATGGTAATTCCAGCCAATGCATTACAAGATATGGTCGGATTCATTTCTTAGTTTTCTGGGGTTTTTTCCTAGTGTATATCCTATTCTTTTGATGATTCTTGTTCCTTTTCTTCCTCCTCTTTACAATCTATGTAAAATAATTTCTTCTTGGCACACTTATGACTTTTAGTGTATTCTATCACAACTGTAACAAAAACCTTTTGCTCTTTTTTCTTCCAATTGTTGTGGTGTCAACCTTGTAGGTTTTGGATGGCTAGGGGCAACAGCACTTCCATCTTTATGATTGTGAGTGGTAGGCTTCCTTGTTTCCATAATTTTGCTTTCCATTTTTCTTGCTAACCTGAATGCCTTATCCAATGAATCTGGTTCCCAAAGGCAAACCTCATGTTGGATGTTATCTTTTAAAATCCCTATGAACACATCAATCCTATGCTCCTCTGGAATATATTTTACCCTTATATTCAATTTTTTGAAGTCCTCAATGTGCTCCATCATTAAACTTTTTTTTTTTTTTTTTTTTTTTTTTTTTTTTTTTTTTTAGATTCAATTGCTAAAAAAGTGTTTCTTTTTGTATCCTCATAATGTGCATCATTTCATCTGTAAAAATGCCCAAGTTACAATTTGTTTACGAGAGCAAGCCATCGATCCCATACAACTGTTTTGGTTCCAAATATAAAGTTGCGCCTGCGTACCTTTGTATTTTTGACATTATGGAGATCGAAAATTGCTCCATCGTAGATACATGTTCGGATCCTTGCCATCAAACTTCCTCATATCGATCTTTGGAACATGGTGGTTCTTCAATCCAACATTAGAGTCTATGAAATCATTATTAACATTTATTTTGTTCTCATCATGAGCTTCCTTTACTACCCTTTCTCCATTAGTAAGCATTTCCTGTAGAAACTTTGTCAAATATGTCTTCAAATCTTCCATACCTTTCTTTAAATCATCCATCTTAGCTTCCACATCGTCCATCTTAGCTTCCATGTCATCCATCTTATCTTCCACGTCATTCATCTTAGCTTCTACGCCTTTCTTTAAACCATCCATCTTAGCTTCTGTTACTTTTTGTGCGAGTGAAATATGTTGCACTTGGTCTCGTAATTTTGATATATCATGTTGCATTTCTTCCTCTTCTTCATGAGTCATGCTAGAGCTTCCAGGTTGCTTACTAGGTGTTTCCATTTTCTTTCTTCGAGGCATCAATTACCGATAATAATTATTCACTATGCCCTTTGAATTCCTTCAAACTAATTTTTCAAGCCAAGCTTATGCAAAAATTTTAAAAAAACTACACACCTTTTTTCACTTTGTAGGAGCTCGATATTGAATCTAATTCATCTCTGTAATTTTGGATCTCCAAGGTTTGAAATTTATTCCTACAGTAACACATGAGTAATATTTCTATCCCTGCAAGTCTAATCAATATTGGATTCTCCAATGAAGAGTTATGCCAAATCTCCCACGATGACCTGAGTATAGACTGGTTTAGTAGAGCTAACTTGTACGACATGCTGTAGGTCACTGTTTCAACCTTAGGTTCTGAAAATGATACCCAAAAAACTAAAGTCCATCCTATTTCTGTAACTTCTTACTAAAATTCAATATGATGCTCAGAGCGAAAGTTATGACGATTTTCCAAAGGTGATGATCCAGACTTAAACAGGAACGCAACAAATTACAGAGATAACCATATACACAAAGATGCAGCGGAAATAATACTTCATTTCATTAATGGAAAATACTGAAATATGCTTACAACCAGAAATGGAAAAAAACCAGCTAGGGCGATGGCAGCTTATCTCTGAGAAGAGATGTGTGGCTACATGCCTCTGAACTGT